>VWZL01002398.1:931428-1130606 GCA_013396915.1 Stercorarius parasiticus
AAAAAAAATCAACCTGCTAGGAAGAAATTTTACTGAAGAGGCACTATCACTATCTCCTAAGCGCAATTTTGTTCTGGGCTCCTCTCACTGATATCATAGGGTGGTTGGGGCAGGGAAGAAAGTGTGGGAAACCAAACTCCGTCCCAAGGCGCACTTATCTTTAAAGCAGGTCAGTGCAGTATTTCTAAGTCTGAGCACACTGACACTGTTCAGAACTTGAACAAAGGAAAAGTGAAATAAGGCAGAACTTGCTCATTCTTTGAAAGATTTGCAGAAGTTCCTTAACAGAAGAAATTACATATTTTGTGTTTTGAACATAGCATAAAGAAATGTGGGGGTTGTGACTGACAAGTTTCAGTCTCAGAAACACTAAAAGTTTGAATGTTTTTCAAAAAAGACCTTGAAAGTCGAAATGGTTGAATCATGCTGTTTGCCTGTCTTTTCTATGATACCCAGTTTGAGGTGCAGAATGAGGAGATGTAGCTGTTTATAGCCCTTTTCAAAGGGGAATGAAGTGTTTTCACATAATGCTTTAAATATTTTTCTCTCTCTGGGGATATTAAAGTGGTCATTTTGGGAAGAAAAGGGGGGTAAAAAAAAAAAAAAGGAGATTTCCAGGTCTCTCTTGACTGCAGAGACTGGTTTACTTGTTAAAAATAACCATTACGTTTCTTCTCAGAAACTCTAAAATTGGAGCAGCTTACCTCTGTATTCAGATCATTGCAGTCTCAGCAAGCACAGGTGCAAATACGGAAGCCTGCAGCATGAAAGCCAGTCTCCCTGATGCTACTATTGCGTATTTCTTCCCCAAACATAAGTTCCTCAGTCCTTCATGCTTGTCAGACTGTAGTTCTCATACAGCAATTTTTTTCCTATATGTTATACGAGGTGCGCTAAAGAGAAGCGTTTAGAAGAGCAGAGCAAACATGAATGATGCCTTTCTGTTGCCCTTTGGGGCAAAGGTATGATTCAGAAATGGGCGAGCTGCTTATAGCATTGCAGAGCTGGCTCAGGTCTCCTCTGAAGCATGGGGAAAAAAGCATGACTAGCGCTGCCTCGGGGGTGAAGGGGAGGTGTAGGGCGTAGGAACTGAGCTGGACTGGAAAGCCAGAGCACCGCTGGGCTGCTTCTGTCAGGGCAGGGGCGATGGCAGCAGCTGTGCTGGGATAAGCCATGGGCTTCCTCCCTCCCTGTGGTTGGTGGCAGCAGCCAGCCCGGGGCGGTGGTGGCTGTGTCTGTCTGAAAGGCTTCTGCCAGAGATAAATTGGACATCCTTGGCAGTCTGATGTCCTAGGAAAATGGGAATACTTGAAGTTATAGCTGGCTGTGCCTTGCTGTGGGCCAGTAGGAGAAGCAGGAATAATAACACAGATCTCTTGTCAGCATCAGTTCAGAGCTTTAATGACCAAATGTCTGAGCAGCCAGCAACTATGGAGCTTAACTGAAGTGTTGCATTCCTATCTTGGCTGTAAAGAGTTGGGTGAATGGAAAGACAAGATACTACTGAGGAAATGAAAAACATAGAATGTGATGTGTGCTTCTTGTTCATCCATTTTTTGAAATGTGATGAGACAGTTGCCATAGAAATGCTATTCTCTGCTTGATACAATGTGCACCGGTTCCAGGAAGCCATTGATGGTTGTCACAAATAGCTTTCCATAAATTTAAATATCTCAGAGTAATGTAAGGGGAAATATGTCCTTACGTTTTCTTATAGATCAGATTCTGTAAGATCTCCTTTTACTACAAGGGGAATATGACTGAATTGGGCATCAGCTGTTACATATGGTCTTCAAAGTGAATGTAACTGCAATTTGTGTTAGTTGTAAAGAAAGGACAGCATATGTTTTTTAGGAAAAAAAAAATAACTTGGATCTTTTAAGACAGTTTTGATAGAACTGAACTTGCAAATAATATTGATTTATATTACCAGGCTGTGAAGTTACACAAATTAATTTGGTTCAGAAGACAATTTTGGCTGCTTGAAACAATGTACTTCATAAGAATAAAGAGCTCGGTATGAAACAGTTTTCAGCTCTATATAGTCTGGAATATTCAAACTTTCATAAATACAGCTAGTAAGTGTGTTGTGAAAGGTCAGTTAGCATGAAAGATACTTCTCAGTTCTTTCTGTGGCTAATAGTTATTTATCCCAGTCATGCACTCTTGTATGGCAGGGGGTAATAGCAGCTGGATGGAGAGCACAGAGCATGTAGGACAGTCTGAGCTTCTGGTCTGCTTTTCTGGTTAGCACGTTGTTCTGCAGACCCCAGCTGAAAGCAGACTCCTTCAGGCAAAAGCTATTTGTCAGAGCAGTGAAAGTTGAGCTACCACAGGGAAGGAAGAATAACTTGTACCAAACAGCCTATTGAAATAACATTTTAAGAAACTGGAGGCTCTGAAAGTATTTTGCAGATAGAAGATTCAGTTCATGGATACATTTAGTAGCTCATGGTATCTACAAAATTTTGGCAGTCAAGCATTATGCTTATAAGAGGTTGTTTCTTTTATTCACAGATTAAAAAAGATACGAAATATATATTATGGGAGCAAATCTCTTTATAGAAGACCAGACCCTGCTGCAAATGAAGATAGGGCCAGTTGATTTTCTCACAGAGCTTTCTGTACTGGAACAGCATCCTTAAACAGCCCTATATTCCTCAAGAACTGAGACTGATTAAAAAAAAAAAAAAAGTAGAGAGTCTTTTTTCTGCTTTCTTTTTCTGATAGTTAAATTTGGAGCTGCATAAAGACATGCCAGGAGTAAGTAATTATAAAGTTTATCTGGCCAGGTGAATGTCCTGTGCAACATGCAGATGGAGTGCAGTTAGAGGAGCGTTAGTTTGCTTCTCCTGTGCTGCCCTTCTAGTCTAAAAGGACCTTTCTGGCTCATCATGCCTTAAAAAAATGAGGGCAGGGCAGCTGCAGGCTAGTACATTAATTAATGGGTAGGCTAAGTCTATGTGAGAGTTTGGGTCAGAGATTTAGTGTTCCCTTTTCCTTTCCATGGAGTCTGCCAGCCTCTATAAATCACCAAAATATCCACTGCTACTGTGCTGGGGAAGAATGAGGTTTACAGCAAGGCAGCACCCAAGCCACCCTCGGGGCACAGTGATCTGGCACTTGACTTGCTCCAGGGCCTCTCTGGACCCAGCAGGTGAACATCACAAACTTTTTCTCAGACTCAGTGCCTCCCAGGTGCCCTGCCTGTCGGGGTTTTGATTCAGTCCTGCTCTGCTCTGCTTATTATTAATTCTTATTTTGCAGCAAGGGTGCAAGGAAAGTCTGCTTAAGTTCTGTGGGGGCAAGGAGAGGAGTTAATGATTTCCCTCTGCTGGAATCGGCTGAGCAGAAATGAGCATCACCTCGTGGGCAGCAGATGCTGTACTGGGGACATGGAGGTCCCAAACCGACTGCCATCAGCCACTGTCACCATCCCATCAGAGGAATTCAAGGTGCAGATCTGTGATTGAGGGCTGTGATCATGCCCTCTGGAGGGTTGCTGTTGCTTAGCACTTTGTGCCTTGGAGAACTTGCCAACTGACATCTAGTTCATTACAGGACAAACCTGATTTGGCACTATTGATTTCCAGAAGCCTAAAGCCACACTGAGGTTTAGTACTCTGTTTCTTGCAGTTAGTGTAAACAAGCATGAGCTGTGTGGTAAGAGCATAATGTACTTGTGCAATAATAGACGTATAGACACTTTATTCCTAGAAGTAGTGCCTTTATTCATCATTGTATAAGAAATTGCAAACCTGTTTTCTCAACATCAATAATGATCTTGTGCTTGCCTTTTCAACCTCTGATTTGTCAAATACTATTAATCTTGACACTACTAAATTGCTTGAAATAACCAGATTGTCTATCCTAAAATGGCCTACTGTGAGGCCCTCACATTTGAGGGCTCTTAACTCTCCAAGTTAATTTACATGATGCTGCTAGCATCTTGAAAATACTCATTTCAGTTTGTAAACAGTGTGTTTTGAATGGAAATCTATCATCAGTGATCTTGCGCCTTCTCTCCAGTTCTGTGTTTTCACAACAAGAGACAGGACAAATGTTACCTATACTGTGTGTGACAGACACAGTCTTCTCTTTAAGAACATCTATTCGGTTCCATTTTGTTGAAATAGATGAAACTGCTATGACTTGGTGTGTGGATCTGGCATTATTACTGTCCATCCCTGCACAAAAGAAATGGTTATTAGTAAACTACAGCTAACAGACTGCACACTTCTATGGTTTTCTATTACATTACCTTAAAGAACTTTAAAAAACAATTCTCAGTGTTAGAGAGTTTCATATTATACCTTCTTCTTTCAAAAAAGAAGAGAAAGTATAAGAAGGCTAAATGCCTTGTCCTACCTCCCACGGGAAATGGATGGGAAAGAGCACAGAAAAAACCTCTAGATCATCTTCAGACCAGCCTGCGCTTTGCTTGTCATCTTCCCCGCTGCTCTCAGCGGTACTCCCTAACCTGCCTATTGAGTGTGTTTTCCAGCAGAGGTGTTTACACCAGCAGGAGTGCCAAACATAAAATCCACCTTCACAAAGAGATGAAGAGAGCAGAGGTGTGCTTTTCTAGTGGGTATACTGACATGCTTAATGGCTTGAGCTGGGGGAACAGTCTTTTCATCGTGTCTCTTTTCCCATTTGGCCTTTCCCTTTGGTTGGCAGTACTAGCTATGCTCGCTCCTAGTTAGAAGGTAAGGCTTTCAGTGGCTTTGTATGTGCACACTTGCGGTGCTGAGAAAGGAACAAGGCAACCTTTCTGGAAAGTGCACCGTCCCAGTGTGAGGCTGCCCTATTTGTGTTGCTCCCCTTAGGAACCATTAAAAAGAACAAGGATTTAGCTAAAGAGGAGGGGTGCTGCACCTTCCTTCTTTCTGCAGTCCACAGTCTGTACTACGAGATGCAGCTCCATAGGGATCCCTCCCTTCCCAGATTCTCCTAAATATTGAAACTTGCACCTGTGTGGAAGGATTTTCCCCCATTATGTTCTTGAACCTTTTCCTCTCATGGTGATTTCTTCCCTCCCTGGTGAGGCTCTAGATTTACTGCCTCCTGGAAACACTGGTGTTTAACTTCTACTGGGGACAGCCTGATACACAAGAAATGGCAAGGTAATCTATTCAGTCCTGTAAAGCACACAGCTGTCTTCTCTTAAAGAAGAGAAAGTCTTTTGACTTTTAAAACGTTTGGTAATGGAGGATAAAAAGCAGTAGAAAACTGCCCAGCCTCTGTGTTCTAAATCTGCTGGAAAGTCTGGCAGACTCTTTTTTTTATTATTTTTTTTTTCCCTTCTTAATATATCGGTTACTTTAATATCTCTGCCTCTAAGTCACTGGTATTGAAAATATCCTAAACAACTCTTACAAAATGTTGCAAAATTCTTATTCCCAGCCCATTGAATATTATTTTGTTCTTTGACCACGTACACCTCCAGTAAGAAATTTCTCTGCCAGGAATACCACAGACCGTGCAGAGCGCAGGGCACAGCCCCTGAAGTGGATGCTCTCAATTTACAAAGACTGATAGCCCCCTTGGAGTGGGTGGTGTCTCTTAAAGACCTCAGCTGAGAAGCAGATGGAGTATCACTGTGATGTCTTGGTGACAGGTTTGAAAGGCTCTGTTACCAGCCTGGTTACAGCAAGAGCATCACCATTCTGAATTAAGTTGCTTGAGTCAAAACTGAAGGCATCAAACAAAGAGTCCCAGCTTTGGAATACCTGATGAGTGATGGGGTTAGATATTTTTATTTATTTATTTATTTGTTAAAAAAAAAAACCAACAAACCAAACACCTCCCCTTCCCTCTCAGCCAGTCTCCTGGCTGCTTTTTATTTTGCTGTAGCTCAAGATCAGGTTATCCTGATTCAAAGTAAGGAGGTGAACAAAACTCAGTTCTGCTCTCAGAGCTTGGCTTCAGAGCCTCACGCATCGACAATCCATCTAATGAATGAAGATTTTTCAGAGCTCTTGAGATGGGACAATAAATGCCTTTCTAGAAGATAATTTGGAGTAGGAAGAAGCACCATTTCTTGGTGCTTCTGGGGATTTTAAACCCTTCAGCTGCCTGATGCCTCCACCTTCCTGGGGCTTTTCATAGCCTGACAGGTGCTATGTGCTCTGTCCTAAAAACCACATGTGTGCTTCAGTCCTGAGGTCCGGTGTGGGCTCTCCTCCTCCCACTGATCTCATCTGCAGAGAATGAGGATATAAGGCTGGCCTAGGTCTTGCAAAGCAGGTGGGTTGGCTTCACCAAATTATGCTTGGAGTGAAGTACTTCAGACAGCTGGGCTGTAGGGATTGCTTGGCAGACCTATATAATGATATTTTATTTCAGCCTCCTCCTCTTCACTGTGCACTGGTTTTAGCAGGATTAGTGAGTCCTCTAAGAAACAAATAAATGATTCTCTTCCCTAGTGAATTACTTCATTTTAAGAATCAAGCAACCTTTTCCCTGGATCACTTTGTCTGACTGTAATTTTCTAGATAGTTAAAATAGCCAGCACAATCTTACATATGTCTCCTGCCCTGACATGAACACTTAAAGATGGGTAGACACAGCGAAAGGCATTGCTGCCAGGCACTGGCGTGCTGTTTTGCAGTCAGCTCAGAAGAGAGCCTCCTGCAGTGAAACCCGTGAAACACTTAAATGATAGTAACCAGTGTGCTTGCGGCAGGGTATTGAATTGGCCTGAATTGGCCTAAATTGGCCAAAGGACACAGTAGAGGATACTCAATTTATGGTTTGGGAATGGTGTGTGCTTTTAACCTTGCTGAACTGTGTGGGTGTCTGTAGGCTGGGTGGGCAAGAACCACCCAGCCCCTGGATGTGCGTGGCCTTGGGGTCAGCAGTAGCAGTTTCTGTCGGGGACAGCCTGGTGAGGCACCCACAGGATTCATTTGTTCCTTTTGTAGTTCAATAGTGGGACCTCAAAGGAGGGGAAGTAGTAGTTTACAATGAGAGGAGAGCCAGCAAAGAAATTAGCTGGGAAGTAACTCATCAGTCCCCTGGGGGGTATAAGAAAAGATGAATTTTTCTGGGTTTTTAATAGTTTAGCCTGAAAGCTCCCAATGAAGAAGAGGACTGAAGTTGCATAAAGCTGTGAAAATTGCTAACTACTGTTTTTTCCAGCAGCCTGGAGGTTTTGAGAAGCTTGAGTGTCCTATGAAGGTTTTGGATGCTGTCCCACAGGGACTCAAAGGAGTAAATTACCTCAGAGAAGAGCTCTAGGAGAACATTATTAGCTAGGTTTTGCATCTGAACTCCTACCTGTAAATCCTAGGAAGCCTTGTAAAGGTTGGAAATCTTTCCTGGAAGTATTGTTTTTAGAGTTGTTATTTATAATATTTACCACTCTTTCATGTATTATGATATATGTATTATTCAAATGTTGTATACATGTTTACAGTCTAGTATATTCAAGGTTGTAAAGGCAAAAGAAAGGATTTGTGTGATCTCTGCATATAAGCTTACTTTCTTCTCTATGGGGAAAAGCCAAATATGCATCATGCAGCTGTGCTATACATAATTTCATGACATGATTGTAGTTCATTCTAATTGAACACATTTTATACATAAAACATGGACCATGGATGTGTAGCGTTGGCATATAGATAGGATGTGTTGGAGGCAGGAGACTAAATAACTGAAGTGAGAGTCAGGATCTTCCTAACATTCAGACTCTAAAAGATTTATTATTATTAGCCACAACTGCTTGATTTGTAGAAAATCCTTAAAATACTTCAAGAGTCACTTTTCATATACACTGCTTTTCACCTAGCACTTCTTTTTTCAAAGTAGGTACTGTTAAAAACAACTACTGTTAAGCTCACCAAGATCTCAAAGTACTCACCTTCCCACCAGATCCTCCAAATTCACCCAGCTCCAACCCGTGAAACTGATGGTGGCCCTGGAAGCCACCACACCAAGCAGGCTGCATTTCTCGCTTGTGTCAATGCTGGTCTGCTGGGACTGGGGCAGGGTGCCAACCGCAGCTATAGCACTCAGTTCTTACATACTGGATGCTGTGATTTCCCCAAGTGCGTATTTATAGTGGTTTCTGTTAAAATGTGGTCTTGACAGATTTTCTCACTTGTGCATGTTCTTCCTTCTGCCGCCCCACCGCCTTCTCCCCTTGCTCAGAGTGGCAACGGGAGTGGATGGGACGCATGTGGGAATTTGGTCTCAAGCTTTCCTACCTTTTCATTTGAAACTCACTGCTGACAAGGGAACACAGAAACACTACCAAAATAAAAAAGCAGCCCCAATGGACGTATGAAAGAGTAGCATAGTCAAAACTGTTCCTAATTCTCCAGATGTTGTGGGGTTTTTTGGTGTTGGGTTTGGTGGTTTTTTTTTTTTTTACATGCTGCCTTTTAGCAGAGATCTATTTTTTGTTTGCAAGAAAAGTTATTGCTATGAGTTGGCAGGAGGTGCAACACCATTTGCCTTTCTGCTTCGTTGTCAGCTGGAAGTGGCCATGTATTTGGGAAGTGCCTCCCAGTGTTGTTCACCAATTCGTACTGAATTTTCTGGGGAATGGGGTTATCTTTTGGTATTTCTCTCTCTCTCTCGTTCCCTCGCTTGTGATTGCCTGGTTGTAAATAAGTTCAGTACCCTAAGCAACAGCATTTCCAACACTATGCGTGCTGGTGAAAAATGTCACTGATATTACGTGAAAATGAAAGTTAATTACTGTTTTCAGTGCTGCTTGGAGCATTTAATCTCATGTTCAATACAAATGAAACAAACTGCTTTCACAAAATAACTTACCACTTTCTTCCCTTTGTGGTACCACTGAGGAAACCTCCGTCTCTTCTCTGGATTACCTACTCACTTAAAAGAATGCTTTTGTCCTGGCTAAAAGTCCCTACGAGGACTGACCCCCACTTAAGGGAATACTGAATGGGAGACTCCAACAGGAGTGAACTAGAGTTTCTTTACTTCTAAATGTCAGCACGTAACAAAACGGGAGGTTGCTTGAAACTAATCTATTTGCTAATCTGTTAATCCATAGATAAGATGTCTTTCGTGGTATTTGTGAAATTCATGATACTCATGATAATGAGTGATTACTTGTACTTTATCATTAAAGGCACAGGGTAACAACTTCCTACGTGATTTACTATCTCCCTTGCAAAGGACAAGCCTCAAAGGAGCTACATTTCAATGTGTTTGAAAAGAAGGGAAAGGACAGGTAGATGTCCAATCTTTCTGTATCTTTTTGCTTTCGTACAGCTCCCTGAATAATTAGCCATGTGGCCACTGCAGCTGTTGTAACTACTCTTAGCCCCTGAGTTAACCACCTCCTTACAGTGAGTCAGTAGTGACTGCAGGCATCTAAAGAGGAAATATGGGGTGCAGTTTCTAGCTTGATTATTGCTTTAGCCTTGAAATATTCTTTTAAGACAGGAACTTTTGGCTTTGTATGGCAATTCTTGCAAAATTGTAGAGACTACCAGCAAAGTTGTGACAAAGCCTGAAAGGTAACAAAACTAAAGTGATAACCAGGCATATAACTTAAAAAATTGTCTCCTCCTTTGGTGTCACAACAACTCTTTCTTCTAGTTCTAGCAGAAAAGAGATTATGAGAGACTGGCAGATAGGAGGTTTCCAGCTGGCAAAATGTTTCCAGCAGCTTCATTTGCCTGCTGCAAAACCTGGAGCTCAGATTATCTATGGCTAATCCTCATATCACAGATAGAAAAAGGGAAAGAGAGCTGACCTGAGTTTTGTCATGAGCAGGTGAGGTGAAGGCTGAATTCCACTTTAGGTTATGAGAAGAGCATAGCTGAACTCTTTCTAATTTTGAGATTGTTAGTTTGGGTTCTTGGGAGATATCTGACCTGATAGCTCAATGGTTTATCCTGCATTGGCCTCAGGCTGCATGTGCTTTGCTATCCTATTGCTAGGCTTCTGCTCTCGTACAAAGGTCCAGATTTCTGCAAAACTATCATCACATAACACCTATGTGCTGCTTGGGGATACTGTGTGGTCAGAAAATCAGCAACCAGTTTATAGAACTTCTATTAAGACTTAGGTCTTTGCAGTGCCCTTGGTAGTTCATCACTGATGAGTGGAAATATAGCCATGTAATTTCATAAAGGCCAGTTACAACTTTCAGAAATAATGTCAGTAGTTGTGCTTATAGATTAAGGGCAGGATCTAGGCCTCATTTATGGTTATGATGCATCGTTATTCATCATAGGGTACAAAAATTTATAGCTGAAGGCATCCTGTTGTCGGAGGCTTTCCCTCTGCATTGAAGTGTGTTGGTCATAGCTAGAACTTTATTACCTGTATCAGCGCACGTTTCTTAAGTCAGATAAATTATTTGCATATAATAAAATAATGCCTGCCACCTGACATTTACAGGGGAGACTCTCAGAGGGAAGAAAAGAGAATTCTCCTAACTTTCACCACTGTTTGTCCATGGTGACATCTTTAGCTACAGGCTTGTCTTGTTAGTCAATTGAATTATTTAAGGTATTGATTTATTTACTGATGGTAAAATTAGTTTTGTCTCTGACAGCCTTAGGACTTGGAAGAATGGTCAAGGTCTTTTTACTGATCCTTCAGTGCATTCACTAAGAATGTATTATTTCCTGAGTACTGGGTAAAAACAGATGGAGAAATCAGATTTCTTTTTTTCCTTTTTGAAGTGCTCACTTCATAGTCACTAGAAACTTCTTTTAGCAACATTTTTGGTTCTTTTCCCCTACAGTAGTATCTCCATAAATCTTAACAAAGATCAAGATTTTACTACAGCTGTAGATGAGCCACATGAAATTATTTAGAAAGGTACATGTTGTTTTATATGATAACCTATATTTTTTTTTTTTTTTTGGACATTCGTTCACTATTTATAATGCTTGTCTGCCTTTATAGTGTGAGAAATTTTGATGTTGACTCAGCAGTAAGCCCTTTCGGGTTTGAATGCTGCTGCTTCCCGTGCGGTGCAATGCCTCCGGCTGTACAGCCCCCTTCCTTCCCTCCCTCATCCTCCCCCAGTAAAAATGTGCGAATTGTCTTTCTCACCTCAGAGCCCTTTCCCCTCCGAAGTGTGTACAACCACATACTTCTCGATAGCGTGTTGGTACTTTCTTCCACAGGAAACAATGCTGCTAAATCCTTCTACTGGGGATTAATCTTTCTGTCTCTTACCCTTTGAGTTGCTGCCGATCAACTATTATTTATAAACCAAGCTTTTGGGTGATGATGGCAATCTCATAAGTCACTGCTCTTCTGCCCAATTATTGAGTCTACTGGTGTAAATTCAAGCATGCATGGCTACCCATTTCTAATTTGGTCAAGTAGAGATTAATTTTATCCACATCTTACTGCCCATACGGGAACATCAAGCAAGCAGCTAATGTCACTTTTCATCTGCCCTGTACAACTGTACAGATCGGAAATACAGGGCAGGAATTACTCTGCTCTAGTCTCCTGAGGGGTTATTCAGAAATGCTATCTAGTCTGCAGTGCTTAAAAACAAGAATACTACTACTGAAATCTTGCCCCCCTCTCCCCCCCACCCCAGGAGAATGCACTCTTGGGGGAGAGAGGGGCTCTGAATTTCATAAATGAAGGTTGATCCTTTCAAGGATGCTAAACCTGAGCTTTAGCAGTGTTTGTATGGAATGGCCTCTATAACTTGTTCCTTTCTTTGCCTCTGAAGCTATTGCAGTCTTTCTGATAAAACCTTCATACCACACTGCTCCTGAGAGAGATGAAGAAGCAAGGAGAGGATATGTATTATTTCATCTGTGGCTTGCACCATGCTTCGGTTAATCTCTAGATATGACGTGTATGGTTAGTGTTGTGTTAATCACAAAGCAGTTCTGTTCAGGTAAGCCTTGGCAATTTTGGATGTTTACCCAATGAATACTGTGTATGTCTCTTGAACTTGCAAAACTTTCCAAAATAACAAGCTCTCTGTGGGATGTCAAGTATTGTAATTCCTGCTTCAGGCTTAGTCAAATACCTTCTCTTACTATTTTGCAAAATTTTTACTTCTGGTGTTATTCAAGAAATGCAGAAATGCAAAAAACACATATGTGGGAGAGGACTGTGCTAAATAAGCCTTTGAATGTGTGTTAAAAGAAATCTTTAACAAAAAACCATTTTTTTGAATTCTGGGCACATATTCAGATAGCTTTACTACTAAGTGTGCAGTTTTCCCCTCCCATAGCGGACATGCAGTGCCAGTTAAAATCCTATTTTACTTAAATAAGGTACTCCGCTATTGAAAACTATTAAAAACACATACTGCCAAAGACTCGTTTGATTGGTTACTAATCATATGATGTCTAGATCTGTTCTGTTAACCGTCCCCCAATCTTAGTTTGTTCCCCAGCCTGCAATAACCACCTTGAAATTTACTGCTTTATTTTGCTTTGACCATTAACTTCCTTATTGTCTAGAGATTATTAATGTAGCTGATGAATATCTGTATTGTGTGCCACATTATTCTCAAAAGCTTTCTTTTTCCCATTGCAAGGTGTGAGGCTGATCCTACAGATGCTTACTTTGAAGCATTGTTTGTAGTATTAATGGGTTAGGTGAAATACGAAAGAGAACAGTGAGCTTTTCTTTCTAATTTATACAACCCATAGAAAGGCCAAAAAGATTTGCATCTTTCTATTCTCCTTCACATTCAGAAAGAGAAGTTCATTCACACAACTTTATTCTGTGTGGCATCACTTGTGTCCCTTAACCCATTAATAGTGAGTGAGGCTCCTGTGGGGAGTCACACAGAATCACAGAGGTCTTGGTTGGGTGTGACAGCTGGAGGTCACCTCGTCCAGCCTCCCCTTTGTAGCTGGAGGCTTGCTAACCTTAGAGACTATGTCAGCCATGGCTTTGTCTACCAGAGTTGTGAAAATCCTCAGTAAATAAGACACTACAAGCTCTCTGGGCAACAGCACTGCACTCTCCTCCCAGTGAGAAAGTCTCCAGCCTGAACCTCTCAGGACACTATTTGTGAATGTTGTCCTTTGTTATATTGCCTGCCACTCTCAAAACCAGTTTGACTCCATTGTCTTTAACTTCCCTTCAAGCAGTTGTACTAGGTCATCCTACATCTGTCTACTGGATCACCCCTTCTTTGAAGACTAAAAGAGCCTTGCTCCTCAACCTCCCCTCACGAGCCGTGTGCCCTGACCATCTCAGACTCTCTCCAGGTTCTCCACATCTGTCTTGAACTCATCCCTCATCCCAAAAGTAGATGAAGTACTGCAAGTGTGGCCTCATCAGTGCTGACTAGAGGAGGATAATAACCTCTCAATCTGCTAGACACCCTTGTCTTAATGCGTACATTTGTCTTTTGTGACATGAGTGCAGTGCTGGTTTATGTTAATCTGGCACCCACTGTAACCTTGGGACTTTTTTGGCAGGGCTGCTAATCAGCTCACTTGGTTTCCAGCCTTTGCAGATGCTCGGGGTTATTCTTCCCTGAGTGCACAGCTTTGCACTTTGCTGTGTTGAACTTCATGATGTTTGTTTGCTCAGTCCTCAAATTTATATCCAAGTCTCTTTGGACTGAAGCTCTGCCTTTTGTCGTGTCAAACATTTCTAATCTAGTATCCTAGAGGGTAATCCAGAAAATTTGCAGGCAAGTTTCTGCCCTGATTTATTCTCTTGGGGAACATTTCTCTACCCATTAACTATAAAGGGAACCATGGAAGACATTCCCTAAACTAAGGCTGGCTTTTGGGGGTCTTCCCTGCAGAGGCAGTGTATATAAGCTTTAGCTTTCAGAAGGTAGAACAGTGGGAGACGTAGAGAGACTACAATTGTCTTTTTACCCTGCTGTGCAGTGCCCAAGTCTGAATGGAACAACAGCTTTTTTGTTTGCTGTGATGTTCTTCTGCTTTGTGTCTATTTCTGCATTCCAAATATTGTGTTTCATCTTTAATGGTTATGGCACCCATTAAGGAGAGAACAGTGTTATGACTCAAGCAGCTCTACAGGCCGTTAGCCTCATTATGCAACCTTAACTTAATGTTCAGGCTGTTGGTACATTAATAATTGTTCAGTATAAAATGTTAGCTTGTCTTCATGCCTTTTTTTTCCTCTATTAAGGTTCCATTATTTGTAAATAGAGTAACTTCTGGCCAGTTAACCTATGTTGTGTTTTTCTTGTTAACCTTTCTGTTAACATCATATTAACTACAGATACTCCCAATTTTTCTCAGATTTTGATCAGATCTCCCACTCTAACATTTTAGACAATAAAATACTAATGGATATATTTCTCTGCATATTCTTTCCTTTATTTTGATGGCCTCTCTCAAGGGATATATGTCTTCTGCTGTTGACCATGCAGATACCACTTGGGTATATTTAGCTTCTGCAGTGGTTTTCCACCTTTTTTTTTTTTTAAATTTATTTTTTCTCCCCTCACCTTCCCCACTCCAGCCAATTTGTAGACTACTAAGAACCTTGCAGTAGAAATGCAGGTCCCTGTGTGATAACTCTGATGTCCTGCACCAGTAATATGTGATGAGTTTGGTTTTTGCCTCCCTAATTGTTTTGCGTGGATCTCTTAGAATTAGTTCATATGAAGGTTTACAGACCCTAAGATGAAAACAGTTGCTTTGTTTTACATGATGGAGAAAATGGAAAAGGAATATTCTTAGGCTGTTGCTTACAGAGAGAAAGCAGTATGTGCTAAGTGGTGATAAATATATGCAATATATTCTGGCTAGTGTTGCCTACAGGATTCACAGCAAAACACATATTTGACTCACTTTGTTCACTGAGTGATAAAGGTCTAATAAGCAAAACCTATTTTTGAGAAACCACAAAAATCCTGCGATTTGATGCAGCTCTTCAACCCTAACTTACAACATGAAATCAACATGCCTTGTTCTATCCTTTCTCCTACAAAGTGAATACATCCCCTCTCAACCCAGACGAGGACTAGGTTGAAAGGAACATATTTTAACAGGGGAAAAGGTGTACTACCGAGAAGGTTAGCAGCAAAAAGGCACTTAGGCTGATGAGTGACTGGCTCGCTCGCTCTCAGCAGTAGCGATTTCTCTTTTCAGCCACTAACCATCCTGGATGCAGCCATATGAAAAGCCCACTGCTGAGGGGGAGTGAGTGTGACATTCTCTTCAGTGGGATTCAGAGCTAAATTAGCTCAGTCCTCCTCCCCCATTTCTTCCTTCATGGTTTGCTGTACTGTGGCTGTATTAATGAGGCACTGGTCTCATACAGTATGTCTTTCTAGTGCAAAAGTTCAACTGAAGTTTGGTAAGTCTGTCTGCAAAAGTTTAGTTTTCTACAATTACAGGTTACAATTTTTAAAAAAGATTGCTTCACTCATTTTACAGTGCATCACCCTTGTTTCTTCCCTTTCTTTGTGGTAATCGTTAAAAAACGACCCATTTTATATAAAGACATGCCTAGGCTTGCAATTTCATTGTCTTATACCCTGTTCCAGCCTCCAGTTTACCCAAGTCAGAGGACATCTCTGGTGGTGTCAGTGGTAACTAGCTGCCATGGATATAGTGGTTTGCTGTATTCACAGAAAGTGAACTTACAGATAACAACCTTGAAACTTACACATAATAACCTTGAAAGTTTCTTGCGTAATTTCCTGCTGTGAAATGCGAGGTGCGTATGAAAGATGACCCAGAACAGCGCTTCACAAAGTAGTCTCTGGAATGGTGGTGGTTGGAGGGCTGGGCAGCACTCTGCATTTCAGCTAAGATAAGTAACTGCTTCACACTGCTTTGTAAAGGAAACCACCTTTGGTTTTCTCAGTGTTTTCTCTTTCAACTCCGAGATCCTGATTTTGTTTGGCACTAGGGCTAGACAACAGGGATGAGAGTGCAAGAAATGCATGCATGGACAATTATGAAAAAGCATGCCTGCAGAAAGTGCTTATTTCTAACTGCCGTAAGCTGCAGGTTGGCTGATGGTTGAAGAATGAATAATTGCTTTCCTTTTTAGATGACATGCTTTAGAAGTGGTGTGGATATTCCCTTTTTTTAGTCGGTCACATGTCCTGATCCAGGAATGTGGTTTAGTTCTTTTTAAACTTGGATGAGATTTTGAAATAAACAAAATTAGCATATGCTTCAACGCTGTTCTGAAGCATAAGTTCTTTCCGATGTCCAGGCCCTAACTTTTAAAAAAACAATTATTTCTAGAATCATCTCTTGCATTCACTGTTCCCTGTGCATTCAGCTGAGGTGCCTCATAGTAGACACCCAAAACTTGGAGCATGTGTGACGCGAGTCACGCAGAAAATGATAGCTGAACTGTCAGATTTGTTGCCTCTGACCCCCAGCCCTGTGCCTTCGCCATGATCCCATCCCCTGCCACTGAAACCAGAGTGTGCACGAAGTAGAAATCAGGGCTTGTTAACCATGCTGGTGATTTAAGTGATGAAGCTGATAAAAGAGCAGAAGCAGAGAAGTGCACCAAGGGGAGCAATTTTGAAGTACTTAATTATAGAGTGCCTGAAGAAGGTTGGGCGCTTTCTGGAGTACAGATCAAGTGTTTTCTCCTCTGATAAGATTAGGCCACTTTGGCTACTTGTGTCAAGTCCCTTCCAGACATGTTAGCGCTTTGATTCCTCCCACTCCCCAGAGGACTGTAATTAAGAAGTTACTGCCTCCCAAGTGTGCAATTATGTTCTCTGAAAGCCAATAAAAAGCTCTTAGTCTGAAACATCCCCTGCTTCCTGCATCAGCATTCCTCTGATAGGTAGGTACCTTACCACGCTTTGGTAAACAGCAGAGCGTGTTTAGTCCTCCAGACAATTTGCTGAATGCGAAGAGTCTTAGAGTGGGGATCAAAAAGAAGACATGAAGTAGATAAAATCAAAATAAGTGTTTGAATACGCTTGATAAGTTTTTTTTAAACAGAAGTTTATATAAAAGTCTGAATATTTGTTGAGTTTTCCAGAAATGAGCAATGATAGACTTCCGAGGACCACAAGTTTGGGTTTTGCTGTTTGTTTTTATTTTTTAACCCCCCTCAAAAAATGGTGATTCTAAATAAAAGATGTTGGAAGAAAACTTATCCAGAGAGTCAGAGTCTCTGTGCTGGTGACAAAAATAATATTTAAAGAGTTACTACCCCTTAAAGCCTCTTGTTTAGATTAACCAAACACTCAGTTAATATCAATCCCACGTTTAAGCTTCTGGGAAAGCGAAATTGGTTTTGTGAAAATTGTGTGTGCAAGGTAGTAATATAACCTGCTTGAAAACTGGTTTTGGGCAGTAATCTTGACTATCCCACCACGCCAATGTTACTGTCACATCTGACAAATAACTATATTTCTCTTCTTTAAGGCACTCCATCAATAGGAATAAAACAATTCCTAGGCACGATCTTCCAACGCAAACACGAAAATTTGAGCTAAACCTTCTTTGTTGCCATGCACGCCTTCGTGCTGTGCTCTGGGTGGGCATGGAGACTGTTTTATTCCCTCCCTCGCTGCACCAGCCTTTAGGCTTTCAAACCCGCTTCCCTTGTTTAGACTAAAGATCTTAATTTCTTTGGTATTTCTTACTAGGCCACATTTTCTAGCTCTTTGAATTTTTCCCTTGTTCTTTTCTGGGTGCTTTTCAATATGTCCCTGCCTCTTTCAAAGTGCAGTGCTCAAAAATGGACAGAGGGGTCTGGGTGACGCCTTGTTAGTGCTGAGCTGAGCAGAAGGATTTTATTCTTTTTGATGCTTTGTTATATCCTTTTTTTAATGTATTACAGTATAATATTTTCCTTTTTTTTTTTTCCCTTCAATAGCATGGCATTGCTGACTCATGCCCAGCTTGCATCCCTTAGGTCCCTCACTGTAGAGTTTCTCATAGCCCTGCTTTATGCAGGTGATTATTCCTACTTAAATGTAGTGCTTTGAAATTCACTAAGGACAATGGGTATGTCTTTTTAAACGGCCTATATCTCCAGTTTGTTGGAGAAATGCTATTGATTTAGGGCCTAGTTGTCAGAGTTGGGCCACAAGCCAAAATGCATTTACCAGAGAAAAGCAACTGTCTGTGCTTGGACTTTTGTTCCAGAAGAGGACTGGAAGCTCAGTTGGGAAATATTAATGCTGTGGACCTTCAAGGAAGGTTTTAAAAAAAATAAAAGTAGGACTAGTCTAAGGAAAACGGGAAGTATTTAGTTTTAAAAGCAAAGTAAGTTTGTTACCTAATGTCTCTCTAAATAGTAACTTTTTGCAGTCCTGTAAGTCATGGCAAGTTGCAGATAAGTTGAGTGCAAATGAAATGGGCTGGTTCCACACCAAGAATTAATGGCAATAGCTTGAGGAAGAAAACAAAAAGTAAAATACACAATAAACTAAGGAATCACAATAATGAAACTTTGTTTAGTAGAGGTATCTAAGAATTTGTGACTTAACTAATGAACATAAGGCAGCAAATGCAATGCTAGAAACTACACAATACAACCTTCCCTACTTTATGTTCCAAAATCACTTTCATAATCACTGCTGCTGCCTGCCAGCATCTTAGTCCTGGCTGGTGACATGTCTACATCATGAAATCACTTATAAGACCTAACCTGGAAACTTGTAAAAGTACTACTATTATGCCAGCTGTTTTGGGCAGGGAAAAGTGATATGTGCGTGATATTCTAGATTCATGTTTCTTCAAATTGTGTTCATATCCTGAACAATATTCATTAAAAGCGCTGGGAGCAAAACATGAAAATAACAGCATTATCTGGATTGTAGACAGTGCATTCCGAACATAAGATTAACACTGAAGTTAAACTGTAAACTTGGGTTTTTGGTATCCCTTCAGTTCTGTTACCTGTAGCTCTAGTTAAGAGTTGTGTTTGAGAGGAATGGAAGACCTGTCATTGCAAACAGAGTAAGTATTTTAGTTCTGAGTCCACATTTCTGAATAAAACAGGGACCGTTGCTGTATTTATTCCAGGAACCTGGCTATTCCTTATTTAATTAAAAACACCCAGTCAAACTGTCATTGTATTGCTATACACCCAACAGAATACAGTATCCTTATTTTGCATCCTGTTCGTTTTCATGAGGCTTTACATTTCCTACAGAGTATTTCTGCTAGTGTTGATAATAGCTCCATTTAACTTGAATGCCCCTGTATGGATTAAAAGAATCTGGATTCATGTAACAGAAGGTAAAAAATCTAATTTAGGCAAATATTTTAAAGTGTTGTTGAATATATTGAAAAATCATCCCACACCTAAAATGACAAATCCTTGTATAGGACATATCATTGCTCTGCTGTCATAATGCAGTATGTTGTATGACATTATTGAATCTCCAGGTTTGCTAGCAAAGAATGAAAGAAAGATAAAATTGCTACTTCATACCTTAGGGATGAAGGTAATCATCATGAAATTCATTCAGGTGAGGATGCCTAAAACTATCCACGTATTTTCCACTGCAAGATGTAATTTTTGACTTCTTGTAGCATTGAGAAAATAAGAATTATCATGCTGATTTTGTGCCTCAGGATGAATTGTAGTGGGATGAACTAAAATGGCTGGGTTTTTTCAGAGAAGGAAGCTAAGGAAAAATGTCTGATTTTGCCACTATTAAAATCTTTACAGCAGTTTGACTGTGGAAAACTTCAAGACTTGGGAGAAGGGAGATGGGGAATGACAGAGAGGGGGAAGACTCGTCGTCATCCCACCACATAGGACTTGTCCTCCTTGGAAAGCTCTCTGAGCAGACTAATGTGGGGGAGGAGACAGGTTGGAAGTGGCTGGTTGTTAGTACTCCCTCCCCAAAGCTGGGGAACAATCCCTGTGCCCACCATCCCTCTGTTTTTCTCCTATCAGCCAACAGCTGCAACACCCACTGACTAAACATGTACCCATCTTCTGCTAGTGGTCAGCCCTGAGACATTACAACTTAAAGTGCTTTCTTCTGCTCTGTTAGCTCCGTGAAAGAAGTTGGTTGGTGACTATCCAAGGTTATTAAGTCCGTGCATCAAGGTAACAATACGTGATGGATGTTCCAGGGGCTCTCCTTTGTGTTGTTTTTAAAAGGAAGAAAATTCTGCAAAATAGCTATATTGAAAGAAAACAGCAGGTATAAGGCTGCTTGTGCAACCTTAAGATGGTGCTCAGGGTATAACTCAGAATTTTACACAGAAGTAGCTGTGTGTCAGACTTCTGCCTGCTTTGTTACAGAATCTAAGTCTATGTAATGAAAGGGAAAAGAAAATACAGACTTTGGGATCAGACATTTGCCTCTGGTCCTAAAAATGAGTTTTAGCCCTCTTTCTGTCCTAATATCACTTATGAACTCTCTGAAGTCAGTTTAATAAAGCTCTTCTCCCTTTGTGTAGTCTTCAGTGCTTGACTTGTGAGAGCCTGTGTCTGATTTGCAGAAATGATAAGCTGCTTTGAAAATCCGATATCCATGGGGTGTATTCTCTAAGTAAAAATAAAGTGCTGTGCATTGCTAAAACCTCTGGCAACTAAGGCTATGCTCTTCTTAAGTTGGGATCCTGCAATTAGTAGATACTGGTGAATGACTTCTTTCCGTTTTCAAAATGAGAACAATCATAGAATAGAATCATAGAATGGTTTGGGTTGGAAGGGACCTTAAAGACCATCTAGTTCCAACACCCCTGCCCTGGGCAGGGACACCTTCTGCTAGACCAGGTTGCTCAAAGCCCCATCCAGCCTGGTCTTGAACACTTCCAGGGATGGGACATCCACAACTTCCCTTGGCAACTTCTCTGGGCAATGCTGCAAGCCCACGGGGGTCTACAGTGATGAACGCCACGGAAAAAGACCATGAGGGAGTGAGCAATTCTAAAGTGCAGTGGGGGAAAAAGTATTAATTGGAAAAAATAATAGGATCTGTCTCTTCACTGGGCATGGTCCCTTTGTCCAATAATTGTAGCAGTGTCCCATGGGAAAAATAACAAAGCATGATCCAGTGAAAGACTGTACAAATAGCCAGTGTCCAACGGAGCTGAATTCAAGTTGTATGACAATTTTAAGCTTGTTGTTTTCTGACCTTTGATTGTTTGTAAGTGAACAATATATTGGTTTATTGATGGAGTGTTTATAGGGTCATTTTGGGCATGCAGGGCTTACAGGGTCTTTTTTGTACCCTCTTCATGTACATGTGTGCATACAAACCAAGAGACTACTTACATTCCCAGATAAGCCAAAGAATGTGCATGTTTAACCAGTGCATTTTTACAATGTGATAATCATGCAAAAAGCTACTGTACTAAGATTAGGAAGATTGTAAGTCACAAGAAATATTTTCAGTTTCAATATATTTCCTTTGGAATCTGCACTTTGGGTGTTTACAGTTGTTTGTTTTACATTTCTAGGCAACAGAAACCTAGTTTACTCAGTGTCAGAGAATAAATTAAGTCATCCTTCAGTGTCTCACTTTTATCTGGAGATCGTTCTGAAGATATTTTTAATTACTTTGCATCTAGAAATACCAATCTTATAGTTTGCTTAAACCCTTGAATACTATTTCTTGCAGTTGCACATATTAATGGAAATCTATGGTTTAGATTGCAACTTCACTGTACATAAAATGTGTTTCTTAAAAGTCCCCTTTTCTTATAATTTACATGTATAAATATTAATATCCCATTTTATGACATTACTGTTGTCTTATTTAGGCTCCTAAGAAAAAACTTATTTGATTCAGAAAGAACATCTATTATTTTTATTTAACTAGCAGGCTACTACTTTTAAACGATATTGGAAATTATCTGAGACACACAATTGTCCTATTTAATTCTGTCTTACAGACCTGATGGACTGCTGTTTGGCTTTGTCATCATTACCTATCAGATGCAGGGGAGACGATATCCTCTAAACTTAGTGTTGCATCTCTAATGCCTTTTCCAAACTCTGATCCCAATGCAGAATGTATATAAGCAGCCTCAGTTGCTCTCCTGTTTGTAGTAGACCTAGAAAAAGCTTTGGGAAATAGTGAACTGTTATGCCTCATGAAGCCTATCCTCAATGGTTTTCCCTCTTGTCCTGGGGATATGCTGCCCTTGCACTGTGACTACGTTGTCTTTTTGCCCCCTGTTTTACTCCAGGGCTCTGATCCTCTTATTACAAATAGTGTCTTACAGAACAAGCCAATTTCTAACAGGGCAAACCCAAATACCAAAGCCTGGAGCATTTTATGCCTGAGCCTGCTGCAAACTGGTAGTGATGACACAAAGCAGCACCATGTCTGTCCCCATCCAAGAACAGCCTTTGTATCTTCAAATTCTTACACCCTCATGCCATAGCACAGTCATGTAATACAAGTGTCATGGTATAAAAACATTACTCTGGTAGGCTGGGACATAGCTTTTCATGTTCTTAACTTTTACCTGAAAAAACATGTTATGAGAATAATCATAGAATCATAGAATTGTTAGGGTTGGAAGGGATATATATATAAAATATGGAAGGGATTTGGAAGGGATTGGAAGGGAATTGGAAGGGATTATATATATATAATATATAATAACTATGTCCTGGTGCCACAAGGACTACTAGCTTGAGGAGAACATCAGAGAGGGCATTATAGGCTCAAACCAAAGGTAGCTTTTGGCCCTGGGTCATGGGTCCAGCATTGCCCACTGTAAAAAACTGGCAAAGAAACCTGCAGGTGCTAAGTCTGGCACTGTTCACAATGATGTCCGTGCCCAAGTATGCAGGGACTCCATGGGAAACACATAGGAGATCAGCCCATGGTTCAAACTTGCAGAACTTGTTGACTTCAGCTCTTGTGCTGACTATGAAACGATGAGTAAAATGAGTTGTTATAATGAATTGTGCCTTCGTGGAGCACCATCTCGTTCCAGCTATTGTCCTGTAAGCAATTGTCACTATGGCTACCTTTATGTCTGTTCTCAGCTCTGCCAAATACAGGGATGGTAAGAATTATGCAGCAGCAGAGAAGTGTGCCGAGTATATGCTTATGGAAAAGTGTACGAATGAAGGAAGTGCAGGTAGCACTTCTCTCAGGAACCTTCCTGGTCTATAACATTTTTTCCTGACCTTTCAGGAACTCCCTGGACATGCAGCAATTTTCCCTGGATTTCCTTCCAGAAATGTAGTTAGATATCGCCAAATGATGTGTTTGCTCCAGAGGATGCATGATCTGAGCAGCATGCATACACGACTATCTACACCAGCTGGTTTGGTGGTCAAGTTTCTTTTGCTGGTGTGCCCCACAGAGACAATTTCAAAGTAGCTTCAGGTGCCTATTTTACAATTGTAATGCTTCCTTTTTCTGGCTGAAGATTAAATTCTAGGTGTTTACTCCTTCTGTGTGGAAAATTATGTATACCTCTATAGAAATATCTTAAACTAGAGTGGGAATTCTTGCTTTCCCTTAAGTGGCTTCCATGTTAATTTGCATATCAGCTTCTGCTGGCAATTTTTAACTGAGGTACTATACTTCCTGTCCCTTTGGGTTCTTGCATGCTGCTGAACATTGGCTTGCCATGCCTGCTCTTACACTCTTACTGATGCTTTTGGTTTTGTAAAGCAGTAACCACAGGGCAAGCAAGGTCAAGGCCGTCATTGCTCCAAATGAAAAACAGAATTTAAAATCAAGGGGGAGATTATCCTTGCCACACTGTCCTTCATAAAGCAACACTAACTGTTTTTCAGTAATATCTCCTCTGTAACTGTAAGAAGTAAGAAAATAATTATTGCAAAGATATTAATAAGAGCAATTCTGAAATGTGCATGCGTTTGGTCTGAGATGTTTAAAGTGTGTTTCAAATTTATCTTAGTTATGGCTCTAAACTTGTAAGATAATGCAAAATAGTATTTCTCTTTAGTAGGAGTGGGTGGTGTTATCTATTAACATAAGTTTGAAGTCACACAGTAACATTTAAAGTCTATTTATAAAAGAAAGACTAACAAGCAGATGAGTGAATTTAGGTCAGAGAGGGGAATTAAAGAGAATGGCAATAATAACACCTCTGGCTACAGGGGCTGGTAAGACACCACTGATACGGGGGGAAGAGAATCAGAAAAATAACCTGGTGTCTAAGTAAACTGTGGATTTTTGCAGCAGAACAAACTACCAAACATTATGACTGTGCTTCACAGCACTGTGGACTCCCTGAGAAGCTTTGTGTTTCATCCCAGAGGCAGACACAGTGTACTTATTCGTCAAATAGCTACCACTTATCCTTGATAATGCTTTCGAGGCATACCTGACTGAACTGTAAAAAACCCATCTGGTCAAGTGCTGTTTTATTATGCACAGACGCTGGCTCGCAAACCACCATAGGTTGTTTCCATAAACTAGAATTTAACTGTCAAGATTTAATTAAGAAATACATCCGAGCCTTTGGAATAAACAGGATATTCAGAGATATTGGACAAGTGGGCTTATTGATGTTGCAGGGGCTTAAAAATTTCTGCACTGAGTTGTCTTTCCAGCGGTGAACAGGGGCAGGATGGCTTAAAAAACAAGCCACCAAACCATCCACCTTACTTACAACGCACATGATAGTTTTACATCATTCTCATCACTTTCAGCCACGTTATGTAGCTGGGTTTTGATTGTATCAACCTGCATATTGCAGTCTTGAAAATCCTGGGAAAAGGCCACGTTTTATGGCACTATAAAATCATCACTTTCCTGTACACTTTTCTGCTGTTATATGAAGATTATTACATTCTCTGAAAATACATAACAGGTTTAATCTGACATAAGATGTTTTTTCCCTGTAAGAGCAAGCTGTCTGGCAGGCAGCAGGAGATAAAGAGAATGTTTATTTTAAAATATCAATATACTTTTTTTTAAAACAACTGCTAAAGCTGATATAAATGTCAATTTTAAATAAAATTTGGAAACAGTGAACCTAAAGGACAGCTTGACATCATTCATGGACATAAGCGAATATAAATTAAGATATGCTTCATCTGTAAACCTTGTGTTAAAACTAATCCCTCTTTACTGTATTATCTCTGACTATAATAAGGAGGGTCCATTATTTCTTTCAGTAATGCAAAGCTAAGGTTGAGTTGAAGGTTGGAGTCAAAGACCTATAAAAGAATACCTTCCCTGAGTGAAATCTGAAGGGACATTTTAATTTGTTTCTGTTCCATTACTTCTGACTAAATAGTTTTGAAGCAAATAATGAATTCATGTCAGTACTAATCTTCAGATCTGATCTTAAACATTCTAAAAGATTTCTTAAGAAAGGGTTTTTTTTCTTATTTTTAGAGTATAACCAAATAGGGATTTTTTGGTTTTGAGTTGTTTTTTCCAGTGTTAAAATGACTGTGTAAAGGCAATCCAAGCAAGAATTTTCAAAATTCACGTTACCTTATGTAAAATCCTTATAATTGTGTCAGACTTGTTTGAAATTTTAAGTATGTATTTTATGTATAATTTTCAGGGCTGTAACCATATTGGCTGGTCCCAGGGGTTTATCACAGAGGAGGAGAATCCTAAACTTGGATAAAGTTTACGAAATTTAATTTCCACTACTAAAGTGATTATTTTAAGGTAAGCAATTTAATTTAGAACTGTTTAGAGATGAAACGTGCAAGCAAAATCCTCTCCTCTGTTTTTTTCAATCAATATAATACATATTCGGTTTGAGGCCCAAAGTAACAAATTCGTCCGTTAGCTATGCAAGATAAATTACAGAGAAATTCCACTGGAAGCAGTGGAAGTACCTGCCAGCATGTTTTTAATAACAAAGGACATGCCCTGTTACAGAACTCATGAGACACTGGCTATGAAGTTATTAAAGCTGCAGCATTCATTGCCACAGAATGCTGAATCAGTCAACAATAAAATAGATTGAAAATGGCAAATTCATGGATGAAGATCCAACACTGTTATTAAACATGATGACTCTACATGTAACTTGAATCTCAGGAACTTTTAAGCCATTTTGAGTAAGACTGTCCTGATGTGACCATGTTTAGAGGCTGTCAAAAAGGTTTGATCCACTACCAGTACGTCTTTTGCGCCTCGCTGAAAGAAACCCAAGTAGTGATGTGGAAGATCTTATTTCTGTTGTTTCATAGTTGTGAAACGTAAAGGACTTAACAGGGAAAATGTTCTGTTTAGTGTCATGGGATCCTTGTATTCAAGCTGGAAATCTTTTGCCAGATGGTTAATTGACTCAAAGAATGCTTCTAAGCCCTGGAGAACCAGGCTGAAAAGTTTTCTTCTCTTTCGTTCATTTGTTTGGCAGCAAACACACGGTGCAGCTTGGGATGGTGAAAGACTGAATCCAGTAGCATTGTCTTAATTATGGAAATGAAAAACATAGTTGCAGTTGAGAACTGAAAAGTATCACCTGCAACTTGTAATCACACAACTGTGACAAAAGTAGCAGCTTCCCATTCAGCGATGGTTTCTCTGCTGTGGCTAGCCAGAGGCTTCAGTCATTTCCATCCATCAGCATTGTCGTTTGTTTCACTTGCTTCTGCTTTAAGCTTTGCCTTTCTTCATTTGAGAATAAGCGAGAGCTCTGCTGTACCAGAGCTCATACCACACTGAGGTATAGAATATGTCACTCAATGTGAGTCATTTTGCGTGTGCATCTCATGAGTGAATGAATGAGAGATACAAGAGTCAGCAAGTTAGCTCAGCACTTCAAAGTACAAAAAGCCTCTAGTTAGATTGATTTCCTTAGGTTTTCTTCTATATGCCTTGGGTTTTCGTACTTAGATCCTAAGATAAACTCAGGAACATGGTTACTTCCCTATTTTCCACAAACTTGTGACTTTCCCTTCTGCAGGATAAACTGCTAAACTTTGACACTAACTCTTTCTACCACTGAAATATTTAAGATACCGAGAAAAGTTTTTCAATATTTTGCAATTCAGAAGGCTAATTTGTTTGAAACAGGCATGGCTATACTCTGTGCTTCTGCTGGGCCATGCACCTTTGTGTTTACAATAAAAGTGGCTGTAATCAAGCCACCCAGCAGCAAGGCAACAAACCCCCAAAGAAGGCTTTGGCCTTGGCTGCCTCTTCTAGAGGCTGCAAATAAAATGCAGAGAGCAGAGGGTTCCTTCAAATCCATGCAAAGTTTTCCGTGTTTTGTTTTTGTTTGGGTTTTTTTTTTTTTTTTGCCCTCTCATCTTTACAATAGGGGCAGACCCTAAGGAAGGTGCAAAGCTGCCATTCCTGATGGAAAAATGCTATACATATCTCCTGGTGATTGTCTTTCAAAATCTTGGCAGGATAGATCATACATGAGGACTACTGTTTGATTTTCTCCAGGGACAACTTGCTAACAACTTGAAAAAGAACTTCACCTTTCCTGTGCATCCCATGTATCTCTGGTCAGTCTGTCATTGCAACTGGAAAAATTCTTTAGAACTACTAGGGTGGAAGGACAGGGGAAAGCTGGAAAGGTTGGAAAACAGCTATCACCCTGGGAGCTAAAGTCCCACTCTGGTGGTCAGGGGTCAGAAGTGAGGCAGAAAAGAGAAACCACTCAAACAGGGACAGGGATTTTGCATGTGCATTTTTAATCCTGCTTATCATAATTGCAACCACTGAAGATTTCTGGTCCTGCAGATTAATGCAAATGCAGGCTGAATCCATAGCTTGCTGTCAGCAAAGAGGGCTGTGCTGGCCTGTCTGCTTTTCAGACTGAAGTGAGGTTTGTGTAGTTGCAGCCACATTACTTAACCAGCTTCAAGTCATTATGTATGACCCAAAGACAACGAGGTACAGGAAGATATACGTGCTGTGTATAGGATAAAACAGTTGCTTGTAGCAATATTTTTAGGGATGCAAGTTACAATGAAAGGTACATTTGATGGAAGGCAAATGTAAACCATTAAATCCCTACACATGTGGACTTCAATTGCCTGGCATAACTTCAGTTTCTGAAGGACTTTTGTGAAATTGTTACAATTTGTCTATCAAAGAAGGACCGCAATTATTTTCAAACCCAGTTTTTCCCAAGCTTTCAGTTTGCCTGTTTATACTGAAAGCTCTTTAGCGAAAGGACCATTTACTACTGGATGTTTGTTCAGTACGAGATGGGTTTCTAGGCACAACTACAATAACAGAATGATGAACAAATACCCACTCCAGGATAATTCTATACAATGTAGCAGATAGATAGACTTCATATTCATGCTTTTGTACTTCAGATACAGTCATGGCTTACCCAGTGCAGCAATTAAGCTCCTGGTTACAGCCACTGGTTACAGGGTACATCTGTAGCCTGCAAGAAATGCAACTATTTTATGCTTTGGAATCATAGATTGCAAGTGTCGAAGGTTGAGGCTTCTGTTTGCGTGTCTTAAAAGCAGCAAAAGAGAAAGACAAGAACAAAGTCCAGAAAGAACAACATCTCTGAGCTTGTAAGCGAGAACAGCAAAACTCTCAAGTCTTGCCCTTTCTTCTTATGGATCAGTTAAAAATCCATTTTCCTGAGCAGCACCTTGGCATCTGGCCAGCAGTGTCGTTGCCAAATGGTCAGTTTCTGTTATTTTGAATACCTGCCTGAATCCACAGCAGGTTTCTCAGGCTTAATGGATCAGTGCGATAACTGCTAATGACTAAACTCTAGAAATCATTTTATGGAGACAGGCACCAAAATGAATGAAGACATGAAGTTCAAATATGGCTTTAATGTCTCCTTCTGGTCAAACATAGCATTTTTGTATTTTGAAGTTGCCTTTTTGTAAGTTACAATAACAAATGTAAACTGCTTAATGATGCAATTCATCTTAATAATATTAATCATATTTTAAGCAGGCAATTTCTGATTTTGTTTTTTTTTTTCTACCCTGCTGCTAGTGTTTGAGATAAAGAGATAATGTGTGTATTTTAAAACAAGTCCTTGTCCAAAGTGAAGGAAATACTGTATTCATTCATAACTGACCTCAGAGAACTGGACATTTGTTTGCCTAGTCAAGTAAATAGCAAGTCCTTTTGTGATCTTAATGAGTACGGACTTAAATCTGCATTTCTAGATTGGTGCAGGGATGGGCAGAGATCTGATTAAGACTTGAAAAATTTGCATTCCGAAGCCCTTTTTTCAGGGCTGTTTTCTCTACTGTTCTCTACTCTCTAAGCTAACGTTAACCAGCTGGTTGACATTTTCAGTCTGCCTTGGGTTTTTGTTTTTTTTTTCAACAGTAGGAAAAGAAGAAAAAAACATTTCCAGGAAATATATGTTAGAAAATTTTCCAGGAGCCATTTTTCCAGAGGCAGACATAGAAAAGTTAAGTTGTTTTGCCAACGTAAAATGTCTGTGAATATTTTTCTTGACTGAGAAATCCTAGCAGACTTTTATGACCTTGACATTTGACATGGGATAATCTTGTTGGTGAAACACATGGCCTTGGCATCATTGTGAAAGCTCTGTTAAATTTGAGTTACTGAAAAAAAATAAATCACAATGTGTACAGTCTTAGTACATTCTTTATAGATTTTTTTTGACAACTAAGTTCTGCAAAGAATACCTGTTTGCTCATAGGAAAAATCCAAGGCAGTGGTTTTTTTCATCCTACAACCAGGCCATCGTCAGTCTCTTAGCTGCTCCATCACTTCTAGCATGTCAGCAGTGTGACTCTGAAGTATCCTGCTTTGTCAAACCAGTCTTTATTAGCAAATTAATCTTTTCAAGCTGCTGTGGGTTACAACCATATCAAGAAATACTGTATTTAGAATAAGTAGTATTTTCAGTTGGCTGCAGTGCATTTTTTCTCTCTATAGACATCAATCTTTCTTTCCAAGGACCTGAAAGATCCCAGAGGAGAAATTTCTAATGATAGGCTCAATTAAAAACCAACACACTCTTACAGGACTTACATACAAGCTTTGATTTCCATGGCTTATAGCCCTTAGCTATAGACAAGGCTTACAACAACAGAGATCTTTCAAAAAAACAGCTCTGCAGCGAGGACTCTTAGAGCATGCAACACCTATGACCCAGAAGAACCCATGGAAATTGCTACTTACCAAAGTAAAGTGAGAGAGTTTCATGGAACTGTTTATATAAAGGGAAATTAAACTCTCCAGTTTTCTAAATTTTCCAGCTACTGTTGGTGGGATTCATCTTACCTGCTTTTAGGTGTCTGCCTAAGGTAAAAGCAATGTTATCCTTTTATCTCTGCTAGACAAATACCCTTTGGCACCTTAGGCACTCTTTATGGGCAAGGGGAGAAGTAACTACCAGGGTGAGATTGAGCTGACCTACTTAGACCAGAAGACTCACTCCTTATGAGCGGCTGTTTCTCTCCTTTACTGCAAAAAGAAGCCTGGAGTGATTGGTTCAGGTACAGATGCCTGTCTTTGGCCAGATGAATCCTGCCCTAAATTTGCAGGTACTGAGTGTTTGAGCTTTGCCTGAGAACAACAAGGGATGTATGACAATTTTTTTTGCTGGGAAAATTGTAGGTGTTATTGACATATCAGGAATAGATTCTAATACAGCATTGCCCAATGCGTAGTATCCAAGAATCTAACATTGGAGGCATTTTGGAAAGGGAAAGATATGTCTTTTCTCTGAAATAGAGTCCAGTGCAACAGAAAAGATCTGTATTTTTATATCTTAGGTCCTGAATGAAATCCCGAATTTGAGTGTTTATCTGCTGAGCCTTTCAAAAATGAATCTGCTGAGCTTTACTGTACTAACCCTATCTGCAGTAACAGAGCTTAGTTTATTCAACTAAACATGCTTAGCTGATGACGATATTTTGTTCAAAGCAGGACACAAACTTATCAAACATATTGTAGTTACCATCATTTTTAGAAACACATTTTAAAAGTCTGAACAATTTTTCCCCCAACTATTTTAAATGTATGTATTTTACTGAAACAGCAGTAACTTGCCTTCCTTTAGCTCAAGTGTAAATGACCCTATTCATTTGTAGCTAAAATTGTCCTCCCTGGAGTACCCTGACTTCAACAGAATTGCAACTCGCATGATTTCAGCTGATAGAGTCTTCTGCAGCTATAACCTAAAGAAGTAACACATTTCTTGAAATGCATGATAAAAGAAGCACTTGGCAAAGGTCAGCTTTTCAGATGTCTTGTAGAAATGTCATGAAGTACAATCTTCTGATAGGTCCTCTTCTTCTGCCTCAGTGTCTATACCAATTGTCTGGAATTTCTGATTGAAGTGCAGCATCTCAGTGACTTCAAGTTAGAAGGTTCTAGTATAATTAAAATAACCTCAAAGTCAAATTTAACAGGTAGGAATTTCGGTAAAGCTCTTTGAATGAACTCTATTATATGAAAGTAAAACAATTTTTAAATTATCAGTCCTTCTGAATCTAGCTGAGGCTGCTAAGATTTGAGCGAATGTCAGGGAAAGTCCTAAGTATTTGAACAAAAAGCCCTGTTCAGGCTATTATTTTATATTAATGGGGGCAAATGCTGTTTCAAAATGAAACCCTTCTGCAAGCAAGGCCTATCTGCATTTCAGTTTTCCATTTCTAAATCCTATCTTTTGTCCACCACGATGACTCCTTGTTAAGGTATCAAAAGACTAGGCCAGTGCATATGTCAATAGAGTGCGGGTACAGCAATCAGAAAAGAAACCATCTGGCCAAAAAGTTGCTGAGAAAAAAATGTATACCCACCAGCAATGTTGCTGTCTACAAACTTCAGGAATTGTTTCAGTTGAGCTATCTACAAATAGGGAAATGCTAGTATTTATATGGTGACTTTCTGTATGAACATCTATGTAGCTAGCTTTCAGTTGACAGACTGCTACAAAACAAGATGGCCAGCAGGCAAGTAACAGTGGTTGAATACAAAGTCAGTTAAAAAAAAACACCAACAACCCTCTGCATATTAGATATGAATCAGTTGCACAGCAACTGAGTTGCACAGAGACATAAGCTTATGTCTCTGTCTTGCTGGAGGTACTTGTACAGGGAAGGAAAGTACTTCATGACCTTGAGGTTTCAGAGCATACTTGCTCTCTTTACATGGGGAGCAACATGAGAGCTTGGTAGGCTGGCACTTCGAATCTGCATTATATTGCCCTTTGGGAAGGACTAAGGTATGAGAGAGTCTTCTTGAACATTTTAGAAGATTCTGTGAGCCCAAATGATTTTCTGACTTCCTAAGCATTCACGATACATTATCCCAGATCCCAGCCTTACAGAGATCTCTGCAGGGGATTGAGCAGTAAAGAACACACCAGCTTTGAAGAGAGGTTGAGTTACATGGAGCGCTGCGGGGTTTAAATTCCATGGCATGTCCTCAGCTGAGGTACAGATGAACTGGTATCGCGAATTTGTTGGTCAGCATGAGCCTTCAGGATGCTCTGCTATTTGATAAACTTCATGATTTTCAGTAAACTACAGTCAGTTGTGTTGTATTGAGCTGAGAAAAAAAGCAACCCCACAAGTTCCAAAACTAAAAGTAAAACCAAATACAATTTGGACAGCTTAGTTTCTGATGTGCATCCCAGTGAAGGCATTATTTAGTATGCATTCTTATGGACCACCCTTAGCATAAGTGATATTGAGTAGCCTGTAAGATCCCAAAGGAAAAAAACAACTTTGGAGTACATTCAAAGACAAATAGATGGTGAATATGTATGTGGATTGCAAAAGAGGAAGTGGCGTAATATAAGCCTACCTGATGTTGAAAAATGCTAGTGCTTAATGCATTGAGAAAAGATGCAAGAATAGCTTGTCTCTTTGGAATACCGCTGCGGCAATTTATTCCAAGGACAGAGACTTCACAAGCTAACTGCTGTCCATTGAACTAGCTTCAGTCTTGACCTTATTGAGGTATAAGAAATATATGAATAGTCTACAAATACGCTGGTAATTTAAATGATAAATGATGATAAGTACTTTTCTCCTTTGTGCCTAAGCTTTACTCAAAGTCTTCCATTAAAATATATAATTGAGTATCTAGACAGTTGCATTTTGATTTGCATCTATTGCCAAAACAATATATCTTTCAGATAAACCTTTCATGCAATACTTTTAATAGTAATGTTTTAAATTAAAAGACTGCTTCCATCAGAATAATAGCAAGATAGCCAAGAAAATAGCTATGTGCCTCAGCACAGAAATTCATTAAAATAAGAAAAATACATGAAACAGTAATGATAATGAGAAAAGTATTGAGCCTCAAAGTTGACAATACTAAAAGCAGAGACAGCATTTAGGGCTTACTGCATGGGAGGGGCTGTTTTCTCTTTTCAGACATCTTTCTCCTTTTTTAAATTCTGAGAAATCAAAGAACATTTTGGCAACTCAGTTACTTTTACATTGCCATAGGTGTACGGGATTTTACTAGCAGAAAATCCTAGGCCTGATAGTGCTATAAGGAATAATCCTTTTTTTTTACTTAGGTAAGTATTAGTATTAATGATTTCCCTTCTTTCAATACTAAGAAACATACAATTATTTAATAATGACAACCACCACCACTTGAAGAAGGCAATTTAATGTAATCAAGATACTCTGCTTTCTAATTTCCCTCCTGGTCTCTATTTAAGTTGCAGATAGTGCATGTGTTACCTATATTTATCTTAGAAATAAGTTGTCCTTATAAAGCCTTTTTCTACAGAGAAATATTTGAAAAGGTGCTGTTTTCCTCATTAAAATATTTTTAGTTCCCCAGAATATAAGGAACTTGCATAGCAAGCGCTAATGAGACACACGCTCGCCTTTCAATTGCATTCCCTTTTCCTCCTTTGCTTATGTTATTTCTTTTCCTCAGCAAGTCAGCCCAGTATTAAACAAAACGGGGCACTAACATAACAGCGGTACATGCCTGATACTTCTCTGCATCCCTGCCTGTCTGCTGAGCTGTGCTGACAGGAATACAGAGAGGGCTTACGGGAGAAGCTGACACTCCGCATACATCCAGCCAGAGACAAGTCTTCTAATTCTGGTATCTGGCTCCATTGACTCCTGTGACTATGCAAAGACAAAAGCTTCTGCCTGGGACAGAGCAACCCTTTGCTGCTGGAGCACAGATGGTATGAAAGTGCTTTATATGACACAAACTGTTATAAAACGTTCGGTGCACTAAAGTGTGCTGTCAAGACCTGTTTTCTTTAAGCTGCCAGTCTGTCATTGTCCTTTGGAAACTAGCATGCAGCCAGCAAGCCTATTTCCATCAAAAAAAGGAAAAAGCCCTGTTTATACTTCCCTTCCATTTTCTCCTACCAGGTAATTTCTCTCTATAATGTCACCTCAGGTATTATAGTAGAATTAATGAATAGCCAAAATTTCTCTTGTACTAGATACAAAGCAACAAATAGTAAGAAAGAAAGTAGGTTTTAAAAATGGTAAGAGAATAGCAGAGAGAAGCTTTCAAACCAAATATTCCCCACATCTGATGAACTTCCCAGATACAGAAAAGGATGAGTTTTATACTGCATTATGGGCACAGCTGCACTGAGAGACATTAACCCCCTACCTGCAGTTGATTCAGATGCTGCCAACTTTCACAGCTGAACCCAGTATGGACCAGAGCATGCATTTCATGCAGTCTAGCACACAACTCCCAGGCTAAAATTCTGTTAGAGACAAAGAGCATCATCTACTTTGCTGTTTTCCTGAAGCCTTGAGAGTTATTCCTCCTTGCTACGTGCAGATATGCAATTAATGTCTCCTGATTTACAATGCATTCTTTAATAGCCTTTTTAAAAGCTGAATTAAGCAGCAATGGGGTGAGGTCATAGATCAGAAGAGCTCCCATTCATCATACACCTCCAGTACCTGGTTCGTTCGTCCTCTAATTTAGCAGTTGGAGGAATTCCTGGCCAAACTAAAAACCAACTTAGAAGTTTAAAATTGTACAAATTTGGGCACTTTGTCTTTCTGTACGTGTTCTTCATGGCAGCAGGAAAGGCTTGCAAAGGCTGAAACTGGCCTGTATTCTGACCTATTTTTTCACTAAAATCTGTATGTTTCATTAAGATTACCTTGAAACAATTAGATGACTTAATTTTCATCAGTTTTGCAGTTACCCAGTGACACTTTTTGATTGTTCTTTTATTACAAGCACAGCAACCTTGTCTTTGCCTCTCTCACTGTAAGTAGGACTTTTAAAGCGGACCTTGCCAGATCTTTCAGACACCCAGAGTGCGGACACAATCCTGAGATGCTAGGACTCTGAACTTGTGTAGATATAAGCGAGGGTAAGGAGTGCTAAACATGTGAAAACATCAGCCTTGAGGTTTTGTTTCTTCCTCTAGCAAAAAAGTAATGAGATTAAATACCCCAGGAAGAATATCTTCGAATGTCCAACGGTGGCACATTGCTCTACTCCCTCTCAGCTCGTGCAATTTTCAGGTCCGCTTATGAGCAATCATACTTTGTGTGCCTTTGCACAGGCAATTGACTGCTGAAGATTTTAATTTGTTTCTTCTTACTTTATTATCCAGATGTCTCAATATTAAATGACAGTCTTGTCTCCTGATACTGTTGCAGGAAGTTTTACCCTTCTGTTTTTAAATATTTTTGTATTCAAACCAGTTGTAAGTGCTTTATGAAATGTTATCATTAGGGAAACAAGAATTTGGGGATTTCATCTTTCATGTTGTTAAAAAACTACGTTTATGTGCTATGGGAAAAGTTACTTCTTTGAAAGACTGCACATAGGAAAAACAGAAATAAAACAAGCATATAGTGGCATGAAATGGCCACAGGCCAACATAAAAGTGAGAAAAATCTCACAAAATATCTTTGTGATGAGCTAACATCAAAAGATTTTAGGTTCAGCTAGACACAGAGAAATTTGGTTAAGCAAAGTAATGAGTGCTGCTGTGCTTTTCATCTTCAAAATGTCTTACAAAGGTTAAGTCTTTAAAATATATCTGTGAAATGAAGCGTTATATTGCCACCGTTGTTTTTTTCCCCCTCAGTTGAAGTGGATGTTGAGTGTTTAAATGTCCAAGGCTGCAGAGAAGGTCGGTCAGATCTAGGACTGCAGACTAAGCTTCTCCTGCAGTGCCTGAACTTCTTAGGCTGTGCTGGATGTTCTCCATTTATTTAGCTGTCCCTCTGTTAGCCACTGCCTGACTTTTCTCAAACTAATTGTCCTTTTTGACATCTTTTCCCTGGCTGGTCTGCAGCTTTCCATTGCACTGTGTTAATAGCCCAGTTGATTGCCCAGTTAAGCCTGCAATGAGCCTGTAGGTCAACCCTCACCTGGCTGTGTTTGCCTCCTCTATTACTTTAGCCTTTTCACAGTGCAGACTTTTCTCTCTTTCTCCTGCATTACTTTACAGAAAGGTCAATTTCACAGAGTTCAGAAAAACTCTGTTCAACATGCTTTGCAGAACCCCTATGGATGACCCAACTTAATGGATCTGATCGCCTTTAAATTAGGTATATCCCTCACAAATGCATGTGTAGAGTCTCTGTGTAAGAAGGCAGAAAGCAACTCACCATCTCCTGTGTTTTACATAGCCTTGGAAAAGGTTCCTCTGGAAAAGGAAGCCTGGGGATTGGACTGGAAGTAGGAAAATCACCCTTAGCAACACCAGATACTGTCAAAAACCTGCGAGAAAGCAAAAAGTCATCCTTGAACTTTTCCGAAGATCAATGGTCAGTAAAAGGAAAAGGAGAAGGAAATCTGTGCTGTGTAGCCAAGCCAGCAGGTTTAGTGTATCTTATGCTATTAGCACCTCAGTGCATCAGTGAGGTGCTAATAGTCAAATCCTATTTACTGCAGAGAAAAATGAACAAAAAGAAGACCAAGTGAGAAAAGAAATAAGGAAAGATCATTAATTTCCTGGAAAAAAGGATAAAACCTAATAATTTTTCACACATTATTGAATAACATGGTGATTTAGCCAGAATATAATTCTGCTACCATTTGGCTGTGATGTGGTACCAGAAGAGTTCTTACAGCTCAAAGCTGTGTGGGGCAGGTTTTGAGGATGGTTACAGACCTGTTTGTTGTACCATCTACAGGACTTTATGGCCTAGGCTACGATAATCAATGTCATAGTTTCTTGAGGTTGTCAATGCAACTTCAGGAAGTCTGGGTTTCATTATTGCTAGAGGAAGGGCAATGGCCTCCCTGGGTTCTGGGAGGCACACAGCAAATCATGAATTATAACATCAGTCTATGTATTGAAGAAACATGGAAAAGTAAATGCTGTTAGTACTTTTGTACCCATGCCACTGGTAGACGCGAGACTTAACATTTTTCAAAAACAGGTCTCCTCAGTACAGAGCATTAACCTTCAAAATCTAACTTATTGGCAGCAAAAATAGAGTTTAAATACTAAAATGAGTGCCCATGCTCTCTCTCTTTCCCTCCCCTCCTTTGCAATGCAGATTTCTCTATCTCTGTGCAAGGCCGGGAAGGACAGAAGGTAGAGTGACCAGCATGACCTACTACAGAAATATGCAGCACTCAAGATGTGAGTAATAATGTACTTAGCTGTTTCTCATTAAGCATTTGACAGATGATCAGCAATAACTGATCAAGGTAGAGGCAGAGTAACCCTCTTGCCTGGTTTTGCTTGGAAGTTCTTAGCGTAACTGTTGCCTGCATCCTCTTCCCTAAACACACTCCATCGGACATGGCAAAACTATGTTCTGTACAAGAATGCAAGAGTGTCTGAGAGCTGGGATAATTTAAGGGTAAACTTAAAATGCTCAAAAGGATTTCTGTCTTAAGGGGTGGAGGGAGGGGAAGCTGGCTTTAGTTCCTTTTTGAGATCTTGTATGCTATGTTTCATTCTAAGGTAAGAAATTATAGGTATTGGAATGTCTAGGTAGCACCTACACACCTTAGAGATTTTGTTTGGCTCTATTTCTTGTCAAACTCTAAGTCCTTTTTGTAGATGTCTTCTGTCTATAGTCTATCCTTTTACCATTCTCCTTTCCTTCCAGCTTCTGCATCTTCATATTTTCATCCTCCTTATCTCAACTGTGTTTGCAAGCCATTGGCTCTTTGCACTCAGGCCCTTCCCTTCCCTTTTTCTCTCCTGGTCCTTTTATGCAAAAACAAATATTTCTGCAATGTGTGTGCTCACGTAGTCGAGAATTTTCCTGTTGGCACGCTATCCAATAACCTTATTCTTGTCCGAAATGGGGAGACAGTGTCCTGTGAAGGGGACCGGGAGGCCACCTGGGTGCTTAGATTGCTATTTGCACCTTGTTATCTGGCTTGGGGTGCTGCCAGGCATTCCTGCACAGGCAGATTTGCAAGCTGCCTACAAGCTCTTGTGGAGACCTTGTCCGGATGGGAAGGGAGGGTGGATGTGGGAGTCCTTGTTGATGATATAGTAATATGAGTATAGCTGTTTCACCTCCCATCATTTTCAGTTTAATTAAAATGTAAGTACCCTGGACCTAGAGGTTCAGCACGGGAACTGAACAGACATCTGCAAGGATAATCCTCCATAGCCAGCAGGTAAAATTCGTATGGGATTATGCTTTCTTTTATCTTTCTAAGAACATTTAAAAAAATAAATTAATATTCAGTCATTAACTGAGGCTGGTTTTAGAATAGTGATTCCTATAAACTGAGATTGGAGAGGAAGACGTTACAGAACTGCAGAAATAAAGACCTTTGGAACCATTGATATGTAATTTACAACCAGGGTAACTTTTGTTATGGCAGAACATCCCCAGCTAAAGGGAAAAATTAGGAAATTGCCTGAAATCCTATGCACGATCTATTTTGTTTAATAAACAGAAGCCAAGATTTTAACAGATGCAGAGGGTTGTGTTGTACATATCAGGACTTAATATTTCACAACATAAACAAACCTCTTTTTACCCAATATAAAATCGTTTAACATCTGCTCAAAATCCCAATAATCTCAGTTTATGTGTGACAGCAAGTACCTTTAGGAAATGAAGCCAGCAGAAGTAATTCTGGACCTGCCTCCATCTCTGAAGCATATTTATTGCTTCCATCACTTCTCAAGTCTCAGAGTTCTCCTGCTTCAAGTCTGAATATTTATGTCAGATTGAGGTCTGCCAGTAACCAAAAAGCAGAACTATCAATTCCAGCCCTCCTTTCCTAGCAAAGACATTGATATTATGAGGGCTTTGGTCTTGTGAAAAGCAATGGAAAAAGTCTTGTGAAATGTGTGGAATATGAAGGCAAGCTTTTTTGTAGTTCAAAATAGCATCTGCAGTAATTCTATGACAAGACTAAAAGTGACTTTCTTACTGTGTGGAGGATGCTAAATAAGGCTTTTAAAATGGTATCTTGTACTAAGATAATTATGGGAAAAAAAACAGCTTTACGTGAATCTGACAGCTGTTTTAAAAGCTCAACTGGCACCACCATTTGCTATATTGCAGAAGACCTAGGTTCAGAATCACACACACAAATTCTTGTTTTCTCCAAAGCCAGCAGGAACTGGAGGTGGCATAAAGAAAACGACAGTCTTACTGCAAAGGCAAAGAGAAATCAGTCTGTGATCTTGAGCTGAGTTTGTGTTTCCTGTATAAAAGGGACAAGGATTTAGAAGTAGATAATATTTCTCAATATGTCTTGATGTCCATAGTTGGATGAGAATTCTCTTTTGCATTAAATTTACAGTGACTGCATTGGCTGTGTCAGAAAATGATGGATCAGTATAGTCCTATAAATCCTGAACACATATGTAGTATATCTTTTTAAAAAAAACTTACAAAAAAGCCTTCCAGGAGAAGAAAAAGTCCACAATAATGACAGCATACTGACAGTGCAATAAAGAGGAATTCGTTATTCTGACTGCAGGGGTTGACAATGACCAGAGGGCAAATGCATAAAATAGGAAGGAAGAGCCTATGCTCAAATGTCAAAAACTCCCTGCCATAAATGAAAGAAAAAGAAATATGCTCAAAATGTGTTTACTCTGCATAGGCATAATAATAGTAATAAAAAAGATAATTTTTCTGAGCACAATAAATATTTCTGAGCTTGAAGCTGAGGATGCAGCATTACATAATATCATCTGTCTATAAATAAATTTTTCCTTTCAAATGTTCATTGCCATGAACTTCAAAGAAATCTTTGCCATCTGATTGTGAAGAAGGTGGCAGCAAAAATGAAAATGAACAATAAGTGAAGGGTTAAATATATAGGATGATCTTTATGGGTAATTTTTGTTGACAATTCTTAAGCTACCGTTCAATTCTAGAAACAAATCTGATTATTTCTTTTTTACCTAAAGAGGATAATATCTACTCACAAGTATGACTACTTCTGTATGACATTATTTTGCAGGCATATATTGCACCCTCAAACAAGATTGCAATCCCACAAAAGAACAGCAATAAATTGAAAGCCCAGTTGTTTTTCTGAAGTTAGTTAGTTCTAAACAAACCTTCCCATGCAGTCTGTCTGCTTTTTATTTTTAGTTCTTCCTTCTTAGTTATTGAATGCTTTTGTAAGAAAGAAGGATTTTTGTTCTGAGTTTTTCTTCCCCTGGTATTTCCCATATGAAATTACAGTCCTCTGATAGCTTGTATGAAGAGGATTAGAACATGTCGTCACTAATTGCAGATGAGGATTTAAAGCAGGGATGGGCAGGAGCAGCAGAAAGATGAGGCTGCCCAACGTGTCTTGCTGCAGACTGGATGGATGCTTTGCTTCGACCTCTGCTGCTCCAGGAAGTCAGCCTGGCTTCCACAGCTGTCCTCATCTTATGGCAAGGCAAAATTGTTTTTTTGTTGAACATGATGAAAGACTAACTTCTCTGCCATTGTATATTGTTCCTAAAAATCCATTTCTACTATGAGGACTGCACACAGTTAGTTGGTTTATAAAAGCACAAGAGAAGGAGCAGCTGCAAACAGGGATCACTTCTAAACTCCAAAAAAATGCCAGATTGCAGTTGCGGAATTATATTTTCCCGCTCCACAAGTTTTTTGTTGTTTCTGTTAGACTGTGAACTTCTGAGTACTGTCATTGTATCCTCACGTATACCATACAAATGCTTCCTGTGAGTGTGGAAATAGTAACGGTAACGTACAGAAGCCCTAACCATCTGCAAACATTACTGTTACTTAATGTCAACAACGGGTAGCAATTTGACTAATAAACTTAAAGAATTACGTAACTTAAGTAGCAATAGAACAACATTATGTCAGCATGCATTTCCCCCTCTTTTGCTTCAGCATGAATCAATTATGAAACACAAATCAAAATAATGGATACACGTTTATAACAATTTAGGGTCCCGGGCATTGATTAACCATGACTGAGAGAACTTTCTCTCATAAAGATAAATGTAATATCATAAAGAATCTGAAAGCTTCCATGTGAGCCCATGAACTACTTGGAAGGGCACTTTATATTAGCCCTAACTTATTTGATGGGTTGACGTCTAAGAAGATAAGACAAAATAAGCAAGACCAAGCAATCAGAGTTGCTTTGCACTTCTCTGTATGGATCATTCCTCAGTAAATTGCATAAGTAGAGGAAAGAAGTTAACATAAATGCCCCTTCATTTGCTTTTAAAAAAATATTCTGTTCTTTCAAAGCTTACTTTCTTCAGGCCCTGCAACAAGGTGAAAAGGTGACTCAGCAGTTTCAAAAAATGGCAAAACTGAGCCAGAGGGAATTTAATTATCTTCAGACATTTAATGAAAGCCACAGAGTTTTGTCACAATTTTCAGAACTTGTCTGTCAAACCTTGACAGATCAGGAAACTTCTTGATTAAGACTAATAAAGATCTTGAACTTCATTTTCAAGGAGAAATGATTTTTTTTTATTAAGATAAGGAAATATGCAGTAAAACTACCTCCTTTTCTAACCTATCAACAACATTTTAAACAGAGTTGCACATCTCTGTCTGTCCCTCCCATGCCAAATTTTAGGCTTTAATTTTGGGGGATGAAAAAGTTTTTTTCTAAGTCATTTGGAAAACAATAAGTAATTTAGTTAAGGAAATAATTAAGTGCCTCTGTCTCCTCAGAATTAAAGGAAAATAATTTCAGTTGTCTTAAATAGGTTTGTTGATGTAACATGCTGGTTCTTGATCATCTGAACTCATGATGTACCCCAGTATCTCTCTGTGAAAGCTGTGTTACTGAAATTACTTAGGTTTTTTTTCATTTAATCACTCAGAGCAATGCTAGTGAGGAAAGGCAGGGATTAACAGACAGAGGACAGGGCCTAGGATTTTAAAATTCATATGCCTTTTCTTGACTAGTACAACAGGTAGACTAAGTATGTTGTCTGTCTCACAGAGAAATGTCTTGCCTGTCAAGGGCATATCTTTAAAGCAGGCAGCATTTTAGTCCTACATAATACTCTTTTAGCAAAGTGATCATATAGCTCAAACTTTCCTGAAACGGTGACACTGTTTTAATGTAGAGCTTGATATAGACAAAGTTATTGGAAAAAGCAAGGAAATCTTGCTGTAAACTTTATCAGTGGCTTGGTCACTGATTGGGAGACATACAACTTTTGTGTTTGTTCATCTTTAGTATCAGAGTTTGGGGTACTGGACACCACGGCGGGTTGCAGAAACCTGCTCCCATTATTTAATTCCTTTCTTCCTGATGCAGGTGCTGCTGTATGAATAGCTTTTGGGGAAAAATTTCTGTGTAGGGTGTAGAAATGGCGATGGATATCACCGGGGCCTGCTAAAGGTACTGATTATATTTTTCTTCCTGAGAAGGCAAATAAACAGCCTGTAGACCTAGCATAAGTGGGGGGTGTTTCTATTATCTTTCACTGGTTTGGATTGTTTTCTTTGTAAGTATTTTTTGAAGACAAATAGCTTCAGCCAGCCTAGGAATATTTCCATCATTGTCTGATCTGTTTTTCAGCAATGCTGGTTGGCATTGGAGCAAACGTTGAGAGCTGCTGCCAGGGAGGCGCAGGGAGGAGAACGCGAGCAGGATGTGACTGGAGTGAAAGCTCCCCCTCAGCCAAAGCAAATTCTCACCAGAGTTTCCTCAAAGTTGCAAGAATGTACAAGAAAGAATCACTTTGCAACTGATACAGCTTAACAGAAAGTGGATATTTGTAAGGGCAAGTACCATTGTAAAAGGAAGATAAGATATGATTTGGGCAATATAAGAATCTCAACTTCTACTCAGTATTTTCAAAATTGGCTGGTGTTTGGGGGGTCCTGGTGAATACAGCTCCAAAGGATGCCACTTCAGAGGTACTTTTTGAAACAGATTTATTTAATGGTGATGTGCAGTCAAAGAATTACTCTCCATTCTGCTAAATTACGTTGCAGTTCAGGACTTCAATCTGAAGCCATACGCAAAAGCTGCAGCAGTTTAGAAAAATTAGCCAGCAGCCTGGCTGAGCTTACATCTCGAGCACATTGTTTTTATATGCAGTGATAAATCACTTTTTACCTTTCTGCACAAAGGGCATTTTCTTGTTAATGTATTTGAGAACATTGTAGAGAGGTTTATAATTAAATAAGGAAAAAGTAGGACTTCTTTTATGACAAAATTAATTTTTAATTGTATTGAAACCAAGGAATTTTGAAAATACTGTGCATTGGTTATTTTTGCTTTGTACCTGAAAGCTGCATGAAAGTAATTGCATTTTTCTCTAAAAGACAGTGAAGTGAGAAATAGCCAACTGTCTTTTACATTGAGGACAGAAAATTTATGAGAGGTAGTACAGATTTAGGTAAAGATGTCTGGATTTCGCCTGAATGAAAATATTTTCAAGGATAAGCTTTCCAAGCTCTTTTACCTAATCATGTACTAAACCACATCTTTCTATCTGTTAAAAGTGTCTATGCTTCACAGTATGTTTAGATTAAAAAAATTATGTGTTATAGCTCAAAAAACATGCAGTTCAGTTTCTAGTGCCAAATATATAAAATATCCTCCTCTTTCTAATTCTTCTCCAATGCAGGGTGGCCACCTTAGTCTTCTGCCTTGTTTTGATTAAAGATGAGGTATGAATCTGATCCTGCATGGTAATTACTATATTCCAGTGTAATTCACAGACCATTGCTGCTATTATTTATTCTCAGACGCAAACATTGATCTCCGCAACCTCCAACTACAGGCTACAAACTCCTGATGTCTAGCCTTTTTCTATGAGTAAAAACTACATTATTTCTCATTTGCTCCAGTTGCTGTGGACCACCTCACCTGTGACAGCCGAGATAGCTGCACTATCTGTTATCCCTTCTCTGTGGAAAGATTTGAAATTTTCCAATGTTCTCTTTCACTGTGGATCAGAAACCAGACAACTTTTTAATGTTAAGGATGGTCACTTGCACCTCATCCTGTTTCTCGCTGCTTAAGTAAATGCACAGACATACAAACTCATCAGATCGGTCTCTGCAGAGAAATTTTCTTTTTTCCTTCTTAGGGTGGGTGGGGGTACCTATGCACACTTGAGCCTATCTTAGCAAATTCCAAGAAAAAAGTGAATGACAGACCAAGGAGTTTATTAAGTGCCTTTTCTGAAGATTTTCCCCACTGTGAAGACAGCTAGATTTACTTAATTTTATACAAAACTAGAGGCTAATATGGAATGGAAGTTTACACGTAAGCAAAAAAAACAAAACAGCCCCCAGCCCCCCAATTTTTTCTCCCAGATCTATGTAATGTAGGAAAAAGTTGGCTGCACAAAGCTACTCCATCGTGAACTAATGAGTCACTACCTCCAATCTGTACTTTTTAGGTTCAGGCTGACGCATTTGCAGCTGAACTTTTTAGGCTTGCCAGTTCTCTGGAGCAGATGTATATCACAGAAAAGTTGGGAATTTCAAGATATATCTCAGCAATTTACCATGTATAACACATCTGAGAAACTGAGCGTCTAACAATAAGGAAAGGGAGGCGGGGGAGGGAGATACTGATCAGACTACAGGTCCTGTGGAAGTGCTTTCACCTTATTAGAAACTTTTAGGACCTAAAACTTATTAATATTTAAATATTTGCCTTGAAGAAGCAACATGCTATCAGTAGTAACAATGGGTTAATGATTTTTTAAAAGAGGTGAGTAGATCTGTTGATTTGTTAATGGAAGAATCCGTGCAATCTGTCACAAAGTGGTAGATGTTCTTCAAAGCAGACGAATTCAACACTAATGACATGACATTTCCTGCCATATCTCACTAATGAATAAAACATTAGGTAAGCAAGGAGAGGTCAAAGAAGGACAAGAGGCTTGAATGAGGCATGCATTTTCAGAAGGAGGGGATAAAGTTAGGCAAAGCTACCCTAACTAACCATAATTGAAACAGGGTTTTTCACTTCTTTCCAGCACATGGAAAACAAATTTTTCACTGTCATCAGCATCCCTTTACATTACAAATGGTAGGAATGCACAGGTAGCAGCAAAAGCAGTCTTCGAAATCTGAACATTTTAAAATGGAAAAAATGCAATTGATTTTAAGTACACAGTGTTCATACAGATTAGTCAAATCAATTTTACACTGAAAATATGTAAGTACCCATAGAGCATATTGTTTGGGAGTAAGAGAATCTTTTTTTAAAATTATTTTTATGAGAATTCTATTGCACACTCACTCCACTATAAATTTTCCACTATTGTTTATTAACAGTTCAAGAATTTGAAGCGAAGACTTGATGCTGCAAAATTTCAGATAAAAGCTGTGAGGTAAGAGGGCAATATGCAGAACATCTCACAGTTTCATATTCAGCTTCCCACATTAAAAAAAAAAGTCTCTAAGAAAACCGGATGTATAATGAAAAGGCAAAGAAGTGTTTCATCTCATTATTTTCCTCTCTTAAATCTCAGACTCATACTCTCCCCCTTGGCTTCTGCAGACACAACTGCTTACTTGTCAATCACAAGTAATGCTTCCCTTTCTCGAACACCTTTCCACCACCTCTTGAAATAGTTTCAAGTGTTGGAGCTTGGTACTGCTTAAGCCAGAAGTCGTAAGGTCTAACCAAATGTCACATTATCCTAATGGAGAGTTAGGGAAGGACTGCAAGACTGACTAGTCAGGAGGAAAATACTAATGGAGTGCTGGTTTTTTCCCTTTTGTGTGTCACATTTCAGGTTAGCAGTCTTACAATAGCAAATCCCCTAAGCAAGGAAATTCAAACAGGAATGACCCCAGGGTTTTAAGACAGGTCCTGTTGTTTGAAGCCTCTCTTAGCCAACGTGGCACCTGTCAAGGCCTGGACACCTGGCTGTGTGTTTTCAGAAATGTGTGACCTGATAGTTGCTGTCACTGTATCTTGCATCATGCGTTGCAAAGGAGGTCTGACACTGGCCCCAGGGTGGTTCCTGTGATGACTGAGACTGCTCTGGGACTGCTCCTAGCAAGTGCTGTCATCTCCATCTCCGACAGTGTCTAATCTGCTTGCGAGGACTATAACATGAAGCAGACCAGCCAAAATGTGTCTGTGGCAGGCCTTATTTGTCTAGGAAGGAGTGAGGTGAACCAATATTCTCTCCTACCCTACTGGACTTGTTCTTCTCAAGCTACTTTGTCTGGACAAGAGGCACAGCAAAGAGGGCACAGCGATGCAGCGATAGAAGAGTGCTGGATAGGGGGATCCTGCTGGCCCTCAGCTTAACCATAACTTTCAGGTTAGGGAGGATTTTGCAGAAGAGGAGTTTGGAGGAATGGTGGAGATGCGACACATGGCTCATGACTAGCCATGGACTGCTATGCGTGTTGCTGAGGATGTGGCTAATGCTAGTACTGGGTTTATGATTTATGCTTAAAAAGCCTGAGGAAGTAGATTTACTTGTAAATACCACAGGACCCACATGGCTAGATGAAAGCTAGTGCCAGGGAGGGTTTCTGCTGTGGGAAACGTCTGTAGCGGCTAATACCTTGGTTAGTACTGGAGGCACTAACACCTGAGACAGAACATGCTCAAGGTTTGTCACTGGTGGAGGCAAAGTTGAAATCTTTGATCCCAAGGATGAGGTCTGGCCCAGACATGGGAGGGGGAGGCAGAGGGAAGGATAGTGGTGGGGCAGGGAGGAGGGTGGGCTGGGGAAAGTCACATCTGCTGCTCTGGCTGTTGCATGGGACACAGGAGGCAGGACAGTGACTCCCTGCACATTGTGACTTTGCACTGCTGGGGCAGCCAAATGGGATTTATGGGGCTCCAGCACTGGCAGACTTGGAAGCTGAGCCTATAACTTCTAGTGAATGCCTATAGCTCATGCTGATCTGAAGAATAAGATTTATTGATGGTTGCTGCAGGACCTTTAGGACTTCTGCTGACAAAACCCACTGGCACATGGGTGCTTTTGCAGGAGAAAGATATCAGTGCACTCTGGTTTAGGCTGCACTTCAGGCAAGGATTACAGTTAAGGAGCTAGGCAACAGGGTTTAAAGAATTATGTTTATTTTTGCCTCCTAACAGGCTTGCACGGCAGGTTAAGGATAGGGTTGATGATAAAATAGAGCAGCTGGTTCCAGCTATGCAGGAAGGATTGAGAGGAAGGTAGGTGCAAGCAGGGGTGAATGCTGGATGCTGCCAGTAAGAGCAGAGTTTCAAGGGAGGCTGCTAGGAGTGGTGGAGAAAAAATGAGTGGAAAATGAAAGGTGAGGGAGAAAAGTGTGAGGGAAGAGACAAAAGCCAAAGGCAATTTCCTAGGGCTTCTCTTTTCACCCCTGTCCTCCTTCCTGTCTTCTGCATACACCCTGACTTAGTGTATGCCCTCTCAAAAACTGAGCAGGCTGCAAGCTACACCTTTCCCTTATGTTTACAGTAAATGATCTGATGCCTAAGTGACCTGACCACTTTTAGTATCTTTAGATCACTGCAGCCTCTTTCTCTCCTGTGCAAAAGACAAGATACAGCTGACTTTTTTTTTTTTTTGAGGGGGCTTTTGTTCTGAGCATTTTAAAGTATTTTAAAGTACTTTTATATTGTGTGTCTTCAAATCTCTGGTATTGGTCCTCATCATTCACAAGAACAGGAATAGTGTGTTAAAGTATCCAGCTACTATAGATTGTCAAGATCATAAAGGCTATTATATGTATATATCTATATCTATGCATATATTTCTATGTAAGTGAAGGATTGAAGCACCAAGAGTAGGCAGCTCTCAATAAAAGCAAAGTTTTTTCTGGGTTTTAAAAGGAGAAGCAAGATACTGACTGTGAGTGTGACATGATATTGTAACTTGAAAACTAATTAAGGAAAGAACAGAATTTAAATAACATTTGGATGCAACAGCAAGGAACACAAGGAACAGGTGTTTAAGAAGATTTCTTTTGTTTAACCTCTTCATTAATGCCAAAACCCAAACTCTGTCAGACTTTGGCTTTACCTAGTTTCTGTAGTTGTACTTTTGGCTGTTTCATGCCTCAGAGCATTTCTTCTGCTGTTCATTTGTCTCTAGGGATCTGGGCCTCTGCTGCTAAGTACTTTTGATCTCCACTGCACGTGTCACTTTCTCCTCAGGAGTCAATAGGATTACAGGGCTGTGAATAAGGCCCAGCATTTGTTGCTCTGCTCTGCAGGTTCACTAGAGCATCTGCAGGAGAGATCTCCTCACAAAACTGCATGAAATTTGTTGCCTAAGACCTAGAAACCAGGGAAGGCTTTTCTTTGTGATCATTGTAAAATAGAAAAACATAAATGTTTTTCAATGTTTCAGGTATTGGCATAGTCTGGAGGGATGTCCGTTAATAGAACAGGTCTCTCACTGCTGACACCTTGCTGAGTGACTGCTACTACAGAATAATTAACTGGCTTTACATCTTTTGAAGTTCCTGGTTTAAATGACCTTTTAGCAAAGAGCTCTTTCTCTCTAGCATTTTATATTCTGTTTCACACTTTTTCTTGAGTTTAGCAAGAGAAAAGAAACTAAAATGACATCTGTTTTAACAGTCATCTTTTAATGTGTTTACTAGCATGATTTTAAGTTTCTTCCTAAATTTCTTTGATGGGTTCAGGGATTGAAGAGAAGAAATTATTATAAGCCTATCTCTGTAAAAGCATGCTTTCTTTAGGAGGGTTTCAGCAACTTTGGACATTAGACAAGCATCAGTATCTGATGTCAGATTTTGCCTGCATGAACCCCCCCCACTCTCCTCCCACATCCGTTTAGACGTCTACATGGCAGGGACTTCTGCATATGCATCTCTAACTCTTTAGACTTGTTTTCACAGAAACTTGTCCCATTAGCTGCTGCTTCTTTTTGTTCATATCATTCTTCCTTCTCATCTTCCTCATTGCTTTCCATCCAGTGTGCAGTCCAACCTGCTGGCTGACGTTCTTCTTCCAATAAATTAGTGTTTTTGACACCAGAATCTTTTTACTTCCCCCTCTTTTTTTCTTTTTGGATAATTAGCTGCTTTTTCGCTGCACATTCTGTTCAAACCTCTTTAATTATCTCATCTCCAAATAAACTGATGCATCTTCTCACCCCATTCCAATACATGTATAGATAAGAACTGACTATCTCCTGTACCTTGCTCTCCCCTCCGTGACCTGCCTTTCTATCCAGAGAAGGGTTAGACTTGATGTCAGGACACTGAGTGCATCAGCACGCTCTGTAACCTCTCGCTTCGAGGGCTTTGTCTGGCTGGGCTCAAGGCTGTGACATTCGTTGTCAGCTCTTTTTTACTTGCTGGATGTTGGCTTCAGGGCTGCTGGTGGCTCGAATTCCCCTAACAAAGATTCTGCTAAATCTCCTTCCCTATTGTAACAATCTATTACAATTTGTAGATACTTCATTCTTATTTTCCAAATTCCTCTTTTTTTTTCTTTCTCTATTTTCTGATGAGAAGGCACCAGAGCACACTCGCCGTGTGGAGGGACCATGCCGATCTCCAGGATGTGGCTGTTGAAAGGGCAAAGCACAGTTCGGAGCTGAAGGGCCCATCACTGGGAATACTTAGGCTCCCTCAGTCTCTAGCTTGAACGCCTTTTGTGATCTGAACTCAAAAGTGACCAGCAACATATAGAAACTGGAGCTCCATTGGGTAACATGGTCCAAATCCTTACAGCAGTTTGTTTAAAACCAGTGTTTCGGACTCCATTGCTAAACTCCTAGGAAGTATGAAAAACAGGTTGAGAGTACCTGCAGGATACAAGAGACTGTGTGCGGATCCTGATAGCTTCCTACCTGGCAGGGTGGGATTAAGGTGCTTAGACGTGACAGTGATTCAACCTATTAAGCAGGCAGATGCTTTATAGACCTGATGTTACACTGTTTCGCACCCTAGAGAGTTGCTTCCTGTACAACACTTCATCTTTTATGATCTTAATTAATACAAATTGGTATATGATTGCCTCTAAAGATACTACTCTATGAGGAAAATTAATCTCTGATGTTACAGGGATTGGTATTTATGAGATCTCATAATGTACTACAGCCCTATGTAAATGATTAAATAGGTCATCTTCCTCTGTTTTGATTTGTATCTATCTATATATTGTTTTCCTTGATAGCTTATATTGTAACTCCCACACCTAGAACTTCCCCTACATGTTTTAAACCATTTCAGAAGTAATGTGTGGCTCAAGGAGATCACACTTTTAAAAACTGTAATGAAAAAACATTATTAAATAAGGGATATAGGTTTCTTTTTTGCCCCAGTTCGCTTTCAGTCAGCATACTAATTCTGCTCCTATGTAGAAATCGGTCCTGCATTTATATGGGAGGGCGGTCTCGTCTTTGATCCATTCCTGTTTTGAGAAGGAATTGTCGTGCATACCTACCTAAGATTCCCTTTCTCTTTCAGCAAGCATTGTGATCACAAAAAACTAAAAGCAGAGATCTTAGATCTTAGTAAACAAAACCAGAGGAATGAATTAATCTCTAAAGCTGTCCATGACACTGAACTCACAATTCACATATTGTTTTTGTCAGCAGCATGTCCAAACCACCAAGGCCATTCTTGAAAATCACAGCTGTGGTATCTACAATAACTGAACTACAGGAAAGCTGCAGTTAGGTCATACTGCTTTGTCACTGCAGATGAAACAAAATGATAATAGTTAGCGTTACTGCCTGCTGGTTTTGCAGCATGTTTTGTTCAGTAAAAACAATTCTAATGATTAATAGCCTCATTAAGTAGTATGCTGAATGCCTTCCCTCTTGCCCTGTGTGGTTGACTCGGGTAAGGAGCATGATGGTGTAGATCAACCCCAGCTGAATCAATTTGGTCCCTGTTTGTGGTGGTCTGGGAGGGGAGGTCAGGGAACTGGTGGTTTTTGGAGACCGCCTGGGGAAGGAAGAGTTTCCAAAATTAAGCCGGGGAGAGGCTAAGACCCTCAAGAAGTGTTCCAGTAGGGAGCAAGAAACACTCCGGGGTTTCTCTGTACAGTAAGTATTTGAATACATTATCATAAGTAGAAAGAGTCTTCTCTCTGGAGTTGTCAGCCAGAGGTGCTGGTCGAGGGGGAGGTGTTAAAATTTGGCTCTGGGCTGGAAGAGTATTAGGAAATCGATTTGGGCATTTTACTGTGTTTTAGCAACCTAATTTCTCAGAGTAAGTTTTATAGGGCGTGCTGCCAGTTATTTCAAACAGCTTGAAAAATGCTCCTACCTAAGGTAAACAATATCAGCTTCAAAAGAATTCAACTGCTGTTTCAGAGCACTTATGTAAACATATGTTTCACGGCTAAAATTTTTTGTTTTACAGAATTGAATTTCTTTTAAGTGCTATTAATGGTTTTTAAGGCTTATTCCAGCCTCCTGCATGCACAGGCTATTTGACCACAGGTATCTGATTTAGAAGTTCTGCAAAACGTGTACTTTGCATGTTTGCAAGCAGTTCAGGAACAAGTTGCTTGATAATGCTGTTACAAATACAGCTTAGATGTAGTGGAATAACAGAAACCATGGAACAAATAAGAGTATTGTAAATGCCCTAAGTACTTGCAGTAGTAGATAATATGATGTGAGAAGTGTCCAGAGGTCCTAAAATTGCATCTGACACTAAAGGTAGGGTCTCATGCTCTTTTATTTTTTTTGGCTCATCTTTTTTGCTTTTTTCAGCTTGGGCTGAGGTGGTTTGGCTTAGCCTGAGGGAAGTGGAGAGGAGTTGCTGCCCTAGCCCAGGGAACTGGCTGCTGGTAGACAAGCTGGCACGTGCTGCTTGCAGCCTGTCTCTAGCTGCAGCCAATCGATGGGTCCAACTTCAGGGCAGTAAAGCTGGATGCTGAAAGGCACGCTAGGTTTAATCTCCCAGGATTCAGAGAAAAAAGAAGAACTTGGAAAACAAATGATGTGTCATGGGCAAAAAGAACTTTCTTGCTGTTGGCTGGTAACCAAAAGAAATGCTGATGGTTTGATACAGTATAGGTTCAATAGGTTTAACACATGGTTTATATGCAGTATATAGGTTTAATACAGTATAGATGTCGTGCAAGTAAATCTTTTGGCTGTCCTATTGCACCAGTAATTCAAGAACCTGTAGAATAGACTTAGTTTTCTGTCTGCCATAATTCTTAGGTGTATAAATCCTTGCCTAAAGTGATTGAACTGTCTTAAAACAGTGCAAGTTACTTGTCCCAGCTGCTTCGTCTGGAAAGTTGATCCAGATCACGCTGATAACCATGAAAACACTTCCTTTTCTTTTCTTTCCCAACTTCCAGTTTCAGTTGATTCATTACCAGTTTGTATTTACTTCAACTTTTACTGATGTTATCTTTGAAACAGATGTTCTCTTACCTTCCAGTTTGCCCCCTCTCAGCTGTGTTTGGTAAAACAAGACTGTCCAAGCTCTTGTAACTTCTGTGCTGAATAATCCGTTCCTTTAATAATGTTTCTCTTCTTCCTCTGTACCCTTTCTAGCTTACATTGATTTTTTTCAGAACGTAAATGTCCAGAAAAGTAGTCCAAATAGGGTGTCAGTGAGGCCTTTCAAAGGACAGTCTTCTCTTTCAAAACTATCTTGCCTAAAGCATCTTAAGGTGTCATTAGCTTTTTCCGCAAGTGCATCACACTAGCAGCTCACAGCCATATGATCGTTGACCAGTACGTAATCTACATGGAAATAGTAAGAATTCTTGCTATTGATCCCTAATCATACAACTCCGTCTCCTAAAAATGTCTTCCATTTTTATCATAAGAACATGTTATTGCCTATTGGCATAGATATGACCAGAGCTCTGGTCATATTGGGCAGAATTCAGCAAGGTCATATCTGAGGGGTAAAAAAGCATAAACCTCTTTCATTGACCAGATAAAACCTCCAAACTTTCCCAAATCACATATAAAACCTAAAATGTGACTCAGAATATGAAATGCTAAGAACGTGGTTCATGCAGTTGATGGTCTTGGTTGCAAGAGTCTTGCAAGCCCTGACAAGGTTTCAGTTGCTATATCCACTATTTTGCATTAAAGTTATAAATAAAAAAAAAAAATAGGCAGAACTAAGATAATTTGAAGTACTCGGACTTACTAAACTTTTATGTATTTAAAATGTGTAAAAGTCAAAACAAATACAATTTTGAATATAGTAGAAATACTACAAAATATGGTGAATGGATTCTTATTGTGTAGACATCATTTGATCACTGGTGTTTGTTTTGAGTAGATACTTTCAAAAACAAGACACTTGTTAAAAACAACCACTCCAAATTGCCATACTAGCAGATGATCTTGAAGTTTTACTCTAGCTTTTTTTTTTTTACCAGACTTTACTCTGCTATCCTGTCTATATCTAGAATATTTATTTAACAGGTAATCTTTTAGTTATGAGCTAAATGTACGAATGGCACAATCAAACAAAATACATTTAACTGCAAAAACTTGAAATTATTAAGAAATAATGTTTAAAGTAGACTATTTCTAACCAAACAGAAGCCACTATTCTATTCCCCAATAATGACAAATCACACAAAATTACAATCCATGCCTCTCACAAGTCTACATCCGATAAGCTTGCAGAGACCAAACACAAATCTCTACCTTCTCAAGGAATATTGAACTGCAAGGGATGCTGAAAAGGTTGTGGGATGGGGGTGGATGGAGGGAAGGGCAGATGATGTTCTGTTCTTGACTAGATGCACAAAAGCAAAGCAGCCCAATTCTACACCAAAAGATACATAATTGAAAAATACTTCAGAAAAGGGTTGTTATTACATCTGACTTAAGTCACCAAAGCAGAGCTTGGCGTTGAAAGAGAGGTTCAAACGGAGTCTGAATGTTACAGAGATGTGAGTTCTAATCATAACCTTTTGCTCCTTCAGAAGCTTTATGCCATCTAGTTTTCTCAGTATTTCTGTAGTGAAAGGCACTAATGATACTCTGAAATCTTACCCATGCAATTTCTAAAGACAACGTTTGCAGAAGTGTTTTGATGATTAAAATTAGGACCAACTAAACAAAATCATTGCTGCCACTGGGACACGTACATATAGATGCATTGATAACAGCAGGAGGTGGGCAGCTAAGCATAGCAGGCAAACAGAAGAAGAGTTCGTCTGAAAGCTTAAGAAATTTACCAAAGCATTACAAATTCAAGTTCACAGGAAGCTAGGGAATAAATTGCTGCATACAAAATTCATATTTGAAGTGAAATGCTTATGCTGAGAAGAAATGCTGTGTAAGAATTGTTTTGTGTGTCAAGAATTTCTTGTAGGATATTTTGAAGGGGTAATTTAAGTAAAGACTATTTGTTCATTAGCACTGAGGCTAAGCAATCAATAGATGAGATCCAACAAATATAAAATGCCAGAAACCTCTTATTTAAAAGCCATCATAGCAGCAATATAATCTTTCTTGCAGTGTGTCTTATATGCACCTTGGTTGATGAACAGCTAATTAATCTTGTAGGCTAGAAGCTAAAAAATCACAGACAGCAGCATGGGTGAGCAATCTTTATATCTGGAAGAGAATACATTGTAAAATTAAAAGGTTTTCAGATCCAGTGACAGCCAGACATCCTTTATGCTCAGCATAGTGTTTATATCTTTTATTACACTTCCCTGAAATGAGCTTTTTGTTTTTGTTTTTTATTCCTAAGTGTTTAGAATCAATGCATCTTCTGTGAATCAGCTATGAAGATCTCAGTGTCCGGGGCCAGCTCAATCTGACTAAGAATATTTTTACTGTAAGAGAGTCCCTTTATTTGGGGAACTTTAACACAGCATTTCAAGTGGCACAATACTAAGAGGGGCATGATTTTTAAGCAATTCTAATCCACCCATTTAAAAGAAGAGATGCAGTTTCTACTTCTAATGATAGCAGTGTAGTCTGAAAAATTCCAGGGAAGAGATCAGTTTGGTTAAATGTAGACACATAGAATCATTTAGGTTAGAAAAGACCCTTAAGTTCATCGAGACCACCCATTAACCTAGCACTGCCAAGTTACCGCTAAACCATGTCCCTCAGCACTACTTCTACCTGTCTTTTTAAATACCTCCAGGGGTGGTGAATCAGCCACTTGCCTGGGCAGCCTGTTCCAGTGCTTGACAAACCTTTCGGTGAAGAAATTTTTCCTAATATCCAGTCTAAACCTCCCCTGGTGCAACTTGAGGCAGTTTGCTCTTGTCCTATCGCCTGTTACCTGGGAGAAGAGACCAACCCCCACCTCTCTACAAACTCCTTTCAGGTAGTAGTAGAGAGTGATAAGATCTCCCCTCAACCTCCTTTTCTCCAGCCTAAACAACCCCAGCTCCGTCAGCTGCTCCTCATAAGACTTCTGCTTTCACTAGCTTTTTTACTCTTCTTTGGACGCATGTAATGCACCCATCTATAGAGTTTGGGGTTTTTTTTGCATTCCATTTATATTCAGTAGCCTTTCTATGGTGCAGCCCTTTGCATCTGAAAATAAAATGTCTAAAACAATGAGAAGACTTGATTTCTATCTCTTTCTCTTCATTGCCTACAGAGAGCAGAGGATGACCTGCTCGGACAGAGGTTTCTCAGTTACATGTGAAAAATCTTGTCTCGAGCAATGGCAGCAATTGATAAAGCTTCATAAAGAAATAGATTTATAGATAATACATGCTTGATGGATTACTATCTTTTGTATGAATACCTGTCTGGTCTCAAAATTGGCTATGGTAAATCTAGTGTGCTTTGAAGCGGATCAGCAATACCACTTGGCAAATCTCACCTACTAAGCTAGGGGTTTTTTCCTACTGAGACAGTGGACATAGGGCAATTCCTGTGTAATGCACTTAAGTATACAGTCAAGAACCCACCTGGCAGTGGAGGTGCTAGGTAGCTTATATTATTTGGATGTCCTTAACCTGAAACCTCCTGCAGGAATCAAATATCTGAGGTTCTACCTTGGGGTTGGTAGACCTTCACAGCTCTGACTAGAGAGTACAGACCTGTGCTCAGCAGCAACTCGTCGTGAAAATCAGGAGCCACTAGGTATTGGGTTTTTTAGGGGGCCTTTAACTGTTTGAGAAGTCTCCAGTTGCTGTGACTTGCTGTAGTTTCCACAGTCCTGGAAAACTCGTGTTCCCTAATAACACATCTTTTTTGAAGGTGTATATTAAACTAGAATACAGAATATACATTATTTAGTTAGTCTTTGTCTCAAGTGACCACTTTAAAAGCAGGTTGTAGACCTTTCCTGAGATGTGCACAGCACTCAAAAGACTGTGCCAGATCTGAAACTACCATGAGTTAACAACTATGGCTTTATCATTTTGCAAATTTAATTTTTAAATGAGAACAAGAGAACTTAAACTCAGCTTTCAGGTCTCTCAGGGCTTTTTTTCTTTATGTTCCCCTTTATTCCTCTTCCCTGTTCATCTATTGAAGTGTAAAAAAGGACCAAAAGAGTAGAAGTCATTTGGATATTCATCTAATGTGTTAACACCTCTACTGTTGCCATTAGAGCGACTGTAGTTGGAAAATAAAACAAAATAAATACTCATCTTAAATTTGTCCAGCTGGAATACTGCATTTTCTGACTCCTAACTCTTCCTGAGTGGTAGAGACTACTTTTATTAGTACCATATTAAAAACAAAAAAACCCAAAACCACTTTTGGTTGCAAGTTTGAAACATTAGCCCTGCTCGTATTTCTGCTTGTCTGTGCTGAAGATTAGGACAAGTAAAAGCAAAATTACTATCACAGGAGCTTTGGGTCTATACAAGAAGTGACTGAAGCAGTGCCACACCCCACCTGTGATAAACCAGAAGTGAAAAAGTACAAAGAATATTGCTCCCCCCTTCCAAGAATCTTGTAATTTGTGTTTCCAGCTCATAACAGTAGAAATAGTACACAGGTTAGATAATTTAACAGCTAATAAAATAGTGAATGTGTCCAAGCTACTTGGCACAAATAAAAGGTTAGACCAAGTTCTCACTCAGTTTTCTTAGACATACATCTAAAATGCCCACACTTGCAATAAGAATTTGTGCAGGGAAGACATAGTATTTAAAATACCAATGGAAAGTCAAAGATTCTACTCTACAGCTGTGTAAAAATTCATGCTTTAGGCAATGCCATGAGAGAAAACTAAGCTACTGGTGTGCACCAAAATGAAAACTTGATGACTTTTATGCATATTGATGCACTGTATTAATGTGTTATGTGCATCTAAAAACAAAAATCACTTTATCTTCCTCTTTGAACATGTGAGGCCAAGAGCAGAGACAGCTTGTGTGTGCAGCCAAGTGACCTTGGCCAAGCCTGCTCTGGAGGCTCCTGAGGAGTTGGAACGTGGGTCGGCTTGCACCCCTTGGCTTGTGTGGTCCAGAAAGAGATCCACTGGCTCATGTACTGTGGGTGCTGTAGGCATTCTTCCTCTTCTTCCACAAATAAAAGCGGTGCTGTCTTTGCTGCCTTCCTCCTCTTTCTGCCTCCTTTCTCTCTGAGCTCTGTCTCTAAGTGGAGAGTGAGCATGTGCAAGGGGGTGATGGGGTAAAAAGGGGAGAATATTCAAGTATTCATCCTCTGCAGTACCTCCTCTTTTTACTGCTTGCCAGTAGAAGACAAGTTAATTCCCTGTATCTCCTGCTGCCATTTCAAATGCAGCCCAGGCTAAAAATCACTGTTTCGATGTGTGTAAAATTGGTTTTCCCCAGATTTCAGTGGATCAGAGGCTGTACTTCACAAAATAATTGATAGCACTGCTAGAAGTCTTAGCAGGTAACCCAAACACTGAAGTATTGACATCCCCAGAGATCTCACTGAAGATCTGAGCTGAATCATATCCAAGGGGCAATGGAAGATAATTATGCAGTTCAGCTGCTTTGGTCTGCATACCTGTTTTGGAAGGGCAAAAAATATCCATATGCCCAGGCACATTCACCAGCTACATGACCTGTACACGCACACTGTTAACAAAATTGTTAAAGGCTTGTAAAACAGTATAGCTTGCTGCTCAGGTATGAACTAGCTGTCTAGTGGTTTGTTTGAAGGTCTAATGAGAACACTGCAGTTCTGTTTTACTGATTGCTTCTGTCTTTCTGGACAAACTAATGCTTCCTTTAGTTTTAAGCCATAAAGCTGTGTCCAGCTCTGCATGCCATGGTGTTTCTGCCCCACCGGTTCAGCCATTCTGATACAATCTGTTGTTAAAATGATTTTACATTTCTCATGGGATGTTGCAAAAGGGTAGAAGAAAACAGCAGAGACCTGCAGTTGATTTGGAGGGTCTAAGTAAATATAACACTGAATCAAAACACCACCCCAGTGTCCCTTCCTTAAAGGTTTTGTCATGACCATTTATCTGAGAGCTAGACACACAGATGGCACTAATCCCCTCCAATGTATAGTGCAGTATAAATGTCATGTTCAAATAATATATTACAATAACTAACACACGTTTCCCACAAAGTTCAGTCACTTTGTACTAAAATTGATGTATTCATTTGTTAATATTTAATGTTTCTGCTGTGTGAGCTCCAGTAATAGTTTTCCGTAGGCAATTTGCCTTTTATTTACAAGCACATATAACTGTATTTGACAGTGGGAACATAAAAATATTTGCAAATAAATTTTACTCAAAAACCCACCTCCCCAATTTAAAAATATTCAAAGATGTTGAAGAATATATTTTACATTTTAACTAAAGAGCAGTTAAACATTTTTCGAACTGCCCCATCTGGCACAGCTGTAAATAACAATCTGTCTGTTTTAAACAGTCTTCTGTTGACGATGTTAGCAAATGTTAGGATTATTTGCTATTAACTGACAATTTCATCTTAGAGTATATTTATAAACTTATGCAGTGTTGACACTAGTAGGTATATCATTTCTTGCAGATTGTAATGCTGAAAGAATCTTTGTGCAAACATATTTAAAGCTCTTCATCTTTATATCTGAAGATATTGATATGGATGGGGTTAGAGATATTTATCACCGTCCTTACTTTGATCCTCTTCTGCAAAAAGGCAATAAGCTGAAAAATTCATGCATCTGGAGAAGTAGGGAAGACAGTTTCATCCACCACTGAAAGTAATCGCTTAGGCACAAAGGACTGGCTGACTTCTGGATGTGAGTGGGTACGACATACGTGTCTGGCAGATATTACGTGTTGCATAGTGGTCTTTTATCAAAGCAGAATTTATGGGTGTTTCCATGCTGCTAGACCAGTGATGTGTAATATGATTAATTATTATGAAAAGCAGATAGCAGTACAATAAAAGTAAATATTGATTGCAGGTACCAGTGTATGTTACCCTGTGTGAATAAAGAAAAGAGATCAGTTCACTCCTATTGATGAGTACTTGAATATTGACATGAGACGGGCAGGGATTCCCAGCCTGTGTTCCGAACGAAAATCGGCTTTTGCTTGGCCCACTGGTTTGGATATAAGGCAAATATCTTATGGTAAAGTGTGTTTTATAAAATATATTTTTTTTTTTATTCTTTAAGTAGCAGTTATCAGTTTGTTGCTTTCAATTTAAAATAACTGCTTATTGTATCACATAGGGAATGCCCTACCTGTGTTCAGGCCATGCTATGACCTACGCGCAATGCATATAACACTCTCCAGGTTTCTAAGGCCAAAAGCAGATGAAAACAAAAATGGGACATTTAGGCACTAAAATCTGCACTGTTTCTTAATGAACAAAACTAAACTACTTGTCTAACTCTCTCTTCCCAAGCCCTGAAAACTTATTTGTCCTGGAAATTTTTTTCATGAGGTTGGGTAAAGTGAAAATGCCACAAGTGCAGAGTGAAATAAACGTGAAAGACAGCAGCACTCAGCCCCAGGTACTTCAAAAGCTTCTCTGAGAAGAGACTTTATCTAACATCTCCCACTCTGATGTAAAATTACTGCCTACTCAGTATGTTATTTATGTGTATTCAAAGTCATAACTACTAGCTTGCATTTAAAGCTGATGTTTTAACTGTTTTCTTTCGTGTGCAAGCCCAGCGGAGGAGGTGTGCTGGCAGTGAACCAGCGTCAACATTCTCTTGTATATTAGCATTGTTTGTTAAGTTCTGGTCTGCATGGGCTGTGCAAAAAATGCTGACAGGAAACAAAATGCTCTAGCATCAGTGAATCGATTTGGCCAGAGACTTCTTGGCTAAAGGTAATTATGTATGAGAAGACCTTTACTTGATTGTCAGCCTGAGTTTGTAGAACTGGCAGATTGCGGAAAACAAAATAAATTTAACTTGCAAATAATGTATACTGTACATGGAAATAACTGACAGACAACAACTTAAAAAGTTCCTGCCTACTGCTTTTATGGCTGCTTTGCAGGCAGAACTATCATTTATATAGAAGTAGAAAGCACTACCACCCTCTCCCGAAGGTTTCATTGTGATCAAGTTAAATCTGCTTAGAATGGGATAGTCAGGTCCAGAACCTCTTCAAAGGCAACATAAAAAACCCTGTTGATAACTAACTTGTCCCTTCTGTGAAACAGAAGTGCAGAAAAAACAGCTTTACTAGAAGTCTCTCTGAAGTTTAGTGTGTGTGAAGTTTAGTGTCTGAAGTTGCCAGATTTAAGATAGACTGATTTTTATTTTTTTAAAAAGCAGATGTATGTAAGAATTTTCTTTTTAAAGTTGAATCTCTCTTTCTTTTATAAAAAAACCTAGTCTTGCATAAGCAGGAAGAACTTCATATGGGGACTGCAAAAACAAATTTAAAGATAACCAAACAACTTGCCCAAAACCCAGTCCCCAAACCCTCCTCCATGTGGGATTCAAGGGTAACACGGTCCTGGCCTCCCTCCAGACCCTTTCCATGCTTCACCTGGGGAAGAAAGGGAGTGGATTCTCCGAGGCTTCACACAATCCCCAGTTCTCTTGTTTCTCTCTTTAACTCTGGTTTGTAGAGGTGTTTCAAATACCTCAAACCGATGTTTTGAGGATGAGAAAAAAGATGTTAGCAAATTTAATTTTTAGCTTTGAAAGAAAAGTCCGTCATCAAATTGAATTGCATAACTATATATCAATTGTTATAAAGGAAAAATACATTAAGAAGATTCAGTAGAAAAAGGAATTGGGTTTAGGAATAAATAAATACAGGTTAGCTATGAAATGTCTTTGTTCAGTGACTGGGATACAGAGTACAACTGAAATGCGTATTTGTTCTACAGATTTTTTTGTGCTTACACGAATGACGGAAGTTAGAGATGACTAAAAGGAGAAATTACAGAACTGAAATCTATGATATATGTATATTTGCAAATGCTACTTTATAAGATACATTCAGAAGTAGTGAAGATGTAATATGCACTGAAAATAGTAGACATGGAAGAAAATTGCATCACAAAAATGAATTAAATTGGATTTCAAGCCATCTATTACACAGTGGAAATGAACTTAGAAGAAGATACGGCTTGGCATGCAAAATAATTATTTTAAATGGGTATATGCATTAAAAGGTTATGTCAAAATGACACATAACTTCAGTGACCTTGACTGGTAGGGGATGGGGAATTTTGCCTTCAGACTGCTGCAGGCTAATTGGCACTGCACTCCCATTTTCCAAAAATAGAATAGTTAACATTATTCTTTATTTGCAGAAACCTTTTTCTCTTAGACTATTGCAAGGCTTTTTAATAAGAAACTTCAGAGTATATTTGTGAAACGAGTCAGATATTTAGAGCAAATGTAAAAAGGGATCTACCAAGGTGATGTATCAGTGGCAAAAAGCTGGCTAAAGGGTTCCCAAAGAAAACATGTACTTAAGTTTGGTTAAACCTGTAGAGGGAATATACCATGTACTCCAAACTTGAAAAGCGTAAAGGTAATTATCTGAAAAGACTTGTGCCTTCTTTTCTATTCTACTATTTCAACACTCACAATAATTTGTTTTAGCTTTGACAAACTTTACGTAAACTCTGTTAAAGTTTCAAAGTAGTGGACCGAGAGGTAATACTTGGTTGCTTTTCCTTAAATGTGTCTCCTGCCTGGGCAGCATGGGTGGATGCAGCCTAAGTTACAGGAGTGGTGGTTCAGCCATCGAGGGATTTTAACCGTTGTTACGGCAGGCAGGGCTCAGCTTTTCCATTTCCTTCCTCAGATCAAGGAACAACTGGTAGAACTAGAAAAGTTTGTGCCACGTCAGCACGTCCAACAGAAAACTTTGCCTTGTGAGGAAATAGATGCTCCCTGTTTGTTGCTGGACTGAGAGGTATGCAAGATGGATGATAGTTAAGCTGACTGCAAGTAGTAACAAGGCAAAGGATTATTACCAAATCCTGGAACGTTATCTAGTCAAATGTTTACGAAACCGTGGAGGAATCATGGAGACTTGATTGTAAAGAAACTTACAGATAAAAAAGGACTAGGAATGGTCTCTCTTCTACCTGCCTCAGGCAAATTTATCACTAAATCCATTTTCCAAACTGATACACAGAACACTAGTTCTGTGCCAGTTACTCTTGTTGGAAGATTGTTCCCAAACCTCATTGCATTGAAGGTTAGAAATGTTTTTCTGACTTCATGATGTGTTTGTTGTCATGTCGACATTACCCTTTAGCTAAAACATTATTTTCCCTTTCTGGTTTTTACTTCAATGGTATGTTTGTGGACAGAACCCCTATCCTCATCTTGGCTCTTATTTTAGCAAGCTCAAACGGTCTTTCAGCAACCTCTTTGCAATTGGGTAGACATTTAAGAATAGATTGACCCAGCAGAATTACTGAAAATACTAGTTACTCTACCTGCTATTTTGCATCCTGTTCTTTCAGAATTCTGCTGTGACGATTATATGGTCTCAAAAGACGAAATAAGCTCCTTAGCAATTTCCCTAACCTGATTCCATTTAGCCATTCTGGCTTTTGTTCCATGCTCAACATCATCTCCTCTGATTGAAATGAGGCAGAGTATTTACTTAGTTTTTGGGCTGTACCTGGATTATCTTTAATCTCTGTCCCATTCTTCCTGCATAGGAACTCCATTTTTCCCCCCTGGTGTTCTTAATATCCTTTGCAAAGTCTCATTTTCACTGTATGTCGGCATTTCTTCATCTCTAACACTCAGCTTGCTTTGCTGCTCAGTACTTTCTTGTTGGTTCTGCATACCCAGCGTCTGTTTTTGTTGCCACTGTTCATCCTGGTGGGCAAGCCTATTTACATATTTAAAAAAACAATTAAGGATTTAAATGAGGGAAACACATTTCCTAAATGCGGTGCTGTACTATGTTTCACAACTCCCAGGTCAGGTTACTTTAGCAGCTTGTTTTTGGTATCCTAAAGGAAACTCTCATTAGAGAGATGCAACCTTCTCTTTGCTTGCTTAGTATGTACATTTTGCATTTCGATGTTGGCTTCCAAGTTATGTTCTGGGTGAAATACCAATTTGTGTCCTATAAAGATTTATGTAGCTTTATGTAACTTCTGCATTCTCTCCTAAATGGCGGTCAAATGGAACTTTTCTATTTACTTCATGGATGATATTTATGGACTGAGTAGAAATGATGTAAAAATCTCTGGTAATTCCAAAGAAAAACACAACAGTAGTATCGGTTTCTTCACGGTAGACATAATTTTTGATATGGTGGTGTAAAACGAACACTAAACAGACTTTTAACAGTAAATAAACTCTTATAAGAATGACAATAAATTAAGCTTATATATATTTATGCTTTCACGCAAGTTTTCAAGTCTGCCTTGTACCTGTGTTTTGCTAATTTTGTTCCTCATATTCTCTAGCTGCTCCCACACTTTTAATATCAACTCCTTATTTAACATTGCCTTTTGTTGCCTCACATCATGTTTCTCTTTCACTTGCTTGAATTGCCTCTTTTCCCTATTGCTGTTTATTTTTAACTCCTACTTTCAAAGTCATTTCTTGCTTCACCTGCCTGCCTTCATAACACTAAGCTGGTTTTGCCTTGAATATTTTGTAACAGGCAACTTTGAGCACTGTAAGGTCTCTTGCCGTCTCAGTGCTAGGGGAGGGGAAGCTGTCCTTTGCAGCATCTGTTGCCTAGCAATCTGTTTCTCAGGTGCCTTTAGCTGTACAGCGTTGTGATCAAAGCTCAAAAGGCAAGCGCAAGGGAAAGTGAAAATGGGCTTGAAAAACACTGCAATCAGAGCACAGCACTTGCCGCAACGTTTGTGATTTTTACATGACAGTGAAGAGACCCTAGCAGTACTTTATGCCCTACACGCCATTATGTACAAAAGTCAACTCCTTTTGCTAAGTGCACTGCACTCCTTGGAAGAGAGAAAGCAGTTGTCACCATCTAGCAGCTCTCTGCTGGGCGGCATGGCATGACTCTGCCTGTTCAAGATTCAAACTAATATCACTCAGCCTTGATTTCTGTTTTTTACGTCACCTTAGACATTCTCACCGATCGTCAGGTGGCATTCGTACCAGAGGCCAAGAAAGTAGTGTGTTTCCTATAGGATAAAGTTGGTATAGGTGGGAAGGAGTACCCTGAGAAGCTCTACTGTTTGTCATCCAGGTATCATTCAGAGTCGAAGACCCAGGCGTGGCTTTGCATGTAACAGACCTTCACTATGGTCCATCTGAGCATTTCATGACATAGTAACTAGTCCAAACTGGACCCTGCTAAGGGTGCAAAAGTCTCCCGCACCTTGACACTGACCGTATTGTGTTCAGGCTTAAAAAAGGTATAAAAAGAAATCTTGTTCAATAACTCTCTGTTAATATGGATAATGTTCAGGTTCTTGAGATATTGGGCTAAATTTTATTCGCATCATGAAACTAACTAATACCATCACTGAACAAAATTAGATGCAGTGATCAGTACCATTCATGATGTTAGAGAGAAAATGAAATTAATCATCCTTGCAAAAACAAACATATCTCAGTGAGGTCATTTGGATGCAAATGGTATCTAGATTAAGACAGCATGATCGCAGCCTAACACAGCATTTTCAAAAACCATCTTTGTAATTTAGGTATTTGAGTTGTATTGACTTTCATTGTGATTGAGAATTGAAATAATTTAGGCATTCATATGAGTGTTTTATCTATGAAGTGACCCCTGAATAGAAACATGAGTATGTAATGTTATTAAAAATTATGTTCTAAGTGCGGTACATAAAAATCCAGGGATTAAGATAAGTAAATAATCCTAAAGACAAAACTTCTCAGAAATACAGAAAGGTTAGGGTACAATAGCTAAAAAAACTCTCTTGGTAATCCCTTGTCTTTCTTTAAAGTTCACAAAAATAAAGGATTTCATTGGCCTGTCTTTCAAAAGCATAACAGGGAAATGTGGTAAAAAATTGCACTCAAAGTTACTGCATCACTAGAGGGTTAAGCAGGTAAATCCCTTTCTCAGCTAAGTAGCTGCTGGGCGAGACTCTTGGCTGTGATTTTGGAACTTTGCAATGACGTTTTCACATACCGTGCTTTTGGCATGTGAGCAAAAAACCATACCCTGCTTCTTCTCTTGTTCCTGATACTTTCTCATTTAGAAGATCATTGTTATTTGTAATAATTTTATTTATTACATTTCATAAACAGAGACAAGATTTTCAAGGAATGGGGTAATTATTAATATCCTCACCCATCCCCATGATCCCTGTATTTTCAGACTTTCGCCATTCTGTAGTGCATCTGAGTTTCAGGTGTAACCTGACAATTTGCTAGTAAGATAACCTTTAAATAATAAGCATATAAGAATGTAGTCAGATGCTTTGTTGTCTGGAGAAGTATTACATCAAAGTGCTGATTTGGGGTGACTTTTCCTTAACTTTCTGAGCTTGAAAGAGCAGTTTTTCTGTCTGTTTTGTGTCTGGTTTTAAGTTTTCTGAGAAAGGCATGTCCTTACATATGCTGTATTAAAAGCGTAGGTCTTCACCAGAAATATAATGGAATCTTCAGAAGTAACAGATATAGGACTTCTAGTCTGAAGGTATTTCCCTTTGCAGGGCTGGAGGAGGGAAGGGGGGATGGAAATGATATAGTGAGGGTGGAATTATAGTTGGGCTGAGAGACTCACTGAACTTTATTCTGCTTTTGGACTTTCCCAAGCTCCCATGAAATATGCTGTAGAGATGAATAAATGAGTGAAGATTCTTCCTGCTCTTTAAACTCTTGAAGGGAAAGCATTCATTTCCCTGCTTTTGAAGGCTTGCTTATGAGGACAAGTTATGAGAAATTACGGTTTTATTTGAAAATTTTTGCACAGCAACTAATAGTCAAAATTAGTCATTTCTCTCTGGCCTTTTAAATATGGTCAGCAGTGAGTCTTTGAGACCATAGCAAAGGTTAGTCTCATGGTGCTGTCTCCCATGATGGGGCTGGAAGCAATTTGCTGTGGGGTTTTTTCCCCCTTCAAAGCTCGGTTAGAAACTGTGTAAGAAGCTTGGGAAATGCTGGTTCTGAAGGGCAGCAAAGACTCAAAAAAGTCATCTGTATTGTTCATGTGTCCTTTGCAAACTAGGCCCATTTTCAAGTTGTTGTCAGCCAGCAAGGAAGGAAGGTGCAGCGAGATCCCCAGAGTTGGCACTGCGGGGATGCTGCTGGCTGCGTGTGCCATGCACAAGCCAGGTGGCATGAACAACCAGTCCCTATGTCATTTTGGATAAAGGAGGATAAAAACTAAGGGGTAGTTTTGGCGAATTCTGCCTCCACCAAATGAACTTCCAGTAGCTCAGTTCCTGGGCTAGAAAATCAGCATTCATTTTTTAGGAAAGGATGTGAAGCAGGATAAGAATATATGGGCTGCATATCCTGGGCTACATCAAAAGCAGCGTGGCCAGCAGACTGAGGGAGGTGATTCTCCCCCTCTGCTCCCTCTGGTGAGACCCCACCTGGAGTACTGTGTCCAGCTCTGGAGTCCTCAGCACAGGGAAGACAAGGATTTGTTGGAGTGGGTCCAGAGGAGGGCCACAAAAATGATCAGAGGGCTGGAGCACCTCTCCTGTGAGGACAGGCTGAGAGAGTTGGGGTTGTTCAGCCTGGAGAAGAGAAGGCTCTGGGGGGACCTTATAGCAGCCCTCCAGTACCTAAAGGGGGCCTACAGGAGAGATGGGGAAGGGACTCTTTATCAGAGAGTGTGGCGATAGGATGAGAGGTAACATTTTTAACCTGAGAGAGGGGAGATTTAGATTAGGTGTTAGGAAGAAATTCTTTTCTGTGAAGGTGGTGAGGCACTGGCCCAGGTTGCCCAGGGAAGTTGTGGATGCCCCGTCCCTGGAAGTGTTCAATGTGGATGAGGCTTTGAGCAACCTGGTCTAGTGGGAGGCGTCCCTGCCCATGGCAGGGGGGTTGGAACTAGATGATCTTTAAGGTCCCTTCCAACCCAAACCATTCTGTGATTCTATGATATAAAAATGGCATAAGTGGGAATGCCTCCAGACACATTTTAGGCCCTCTCTGCAGCCTGCTTTCCCTCTGTCTGGAGCCCTGCTCCCTGGTGGGGGGTGTCCAGGCAGGGCCAGCCATCCTGCTGCTCTCCTGGGAGGCACATTTTATCCTCTGCTTATTGACTGGTTTATGGTGTCTTTAGCTAGCTAGGCAAAATAAAAGTTCAACCGTACTTCTGGTGGCTGCAGAGGAATATGTTTTTGGAAGATTAAAAGAGGTGGTGCTTGCTGCAGGGTCAGAGGTAGCAGAGCAAGGCTCGTTTGCTGGGTTTTGTACAATGGCTGTGGCAGCAAGAGACAACGGTATCGGCAGGTGAATGTTGTGTTCAGAGACACTTTACACAGCCGGTGGTGCTGCTTCCAGCACCTGCGGTTAATTGTGAAGCCTAGTGGATCAGAAATGCCTTGTCCTCCTAATTTTCATCTACAAGCTCAATTGAATCTTTATTACCCCTTTTAAATCCTTTTCTATTGTTTCTGCAGAAGGGCAGGGCATTATGTTTACAGCATGGGTGATTTTATAGAAATGTATTGAACTCATGTCAACAACAACTCGTACATAAGTGGTGCAAGTTTTAGGGCACTAGAACATAAAGCCCATCAGAAATGGCACAACCATTTAATTGAATGTAACAATGTGGATGTGGAAAACTGCATTTAAAATTATCAAATTCCAACTTTTGCTCTCCCTCTCAGAAGAAAGTGTAATGCTGTATTTGCTTCATAGAAGCTTTGCTTTTCCTCTCAGTGCTGAAGAAAAGGGAGAGGCTGGTGCATACAGGAGGGAAGATGACAGTCTCAGTACTCACTGCCGAGTGGTGTACAGCTTGTGCATTGCTCTCCGTGAGGGGCAGAGATTTGTTAAGGAAGGGTAGAGGGTAACCGTATGGTACCACAATGTTTTCTGTTTCTGTGACATCTCCAAAAGCTGTTTTTCCATGTCCCTGCTTCTTATAACCCTTTTCCTCTTCTCTTTCTGCAAGACTTTCTCTCACTCTTTTTCTCCTCCATTTCTGGTCCCTGGCCAGACTTCAACTTCTTATCTGTTCTGCCATTCCCATTCCAGTTCCTGACCCAGAAATCTGTCAGATGTGCTGGGATGTTGCTGGGACACAACTGAAGCAGTGGTGGAGCGGGGAAGGCTTTGGAGAAATGAGGGGAAAGCAGGGGAAACTGGAGACTGGGAAGCTTTGAAATAGAACACAATAGTTATTGTGCTAATTTTCATCTCCATAGCAACAGTAATGTGATGTTTTTCCCTCACTCCTGGAATTCCCTTCCTATGGTCTCCTCCTGGGCTGAGCTGAGCCAAGCCTTGGGCTCAGCCTGGAGACCAGCATTGGCACAAGGACTTGGACGGTGCCTGCATGGTTTTGAATTGTTGGAAGGGCTGTTGGGAAACTGGTGACAGGCAGAGAAAAAAGTAGTAACCTCCTTGCGCAACTCTGCTGGCTGTCCTTATGATGGGGGGACAGATGCAATCAGGAGGTTTGCCACTGAGGAACAAAAAGGGTCTTGCTGAAATGGCAATGGCAGCTGGCACAATAGGCAGCAATGTTTCTGTTGGAAGGATCCTTGCAGAGGTTCTGTGAGGAGAAGAGGTCAATATTGCTTTTATAGGTGACCCCTCAGAGAGACCCTCTTGCCTTTGAATGTATTATCTTTACTTGAAATTTGGGGTTGGATCATCTGCAGGTCCGCACAAATTGCATAGCAAAAAGAGGCTTTTGCAATAACTTTTTCTAAATCAATAACTTTTTCTAAATCAAATCATTAGTAGTGCTGAGACTGTGATTAATGCAAACTGAAAATCTGTAGGCATCTTTAAATACCTTACTTTGGGTAATATATCTTATAAAAGGTAAAGGTAACTGAAAGCTCAGAGCATCATTCAAACGGTAAAGCAAGCTACTATCTCAATTGCATTTTCCCTATATCTGCTATCTTGGTAACTGTGCTTGCATTATAATTAGCTTGTTTTTTTAACCCTCATGGTACCATCATATTGAGTGAAAAAAAGGTACTTAGCTGGGAGGAAGAAGACTTTTTGATATTCCATAAATGCAAGTGTCCCAAGGTGTATTTGTCACTGCTTAACACTGCTGTGCCATTTGGAGAATGCCAGAGGGCAAACTTTGAAAAGGCATAAGAAGCACCAAGAGGGAGAAGAAAATGTTAGAAAATGCTGTTGTGACAGATGGTGAGATGGTAGGCTGTTCTCAGATGGAGTCATGTTGAAGAGCTTTACTTCTCCAGTCTGGACAGCTTCTTCAGAACAGGCTGGGGGCAAAAACATTCAGAAAGCCTCAGAACGGCTTTCATCTGTGAAACTCAACTACCAGCAGATAAAAGTTAGCTAGCAGGTCTCTAGGTAGCTGTATCAGAGTTGAACATGTTCTGCTGGCAGTGTTGGTTGTCCACCAAGATCTATCAGGAGTCCTGTCTGGACTTAATTGTGCCTTGGCTGCAAAACACAAGTGTTGACCATAGAACATGGGAGTGTGACGGTAGCCTTCCTAGCAAACCATCATCACTGTTTGGAGCCAAACCAGCACCTGCTGGAAGCTTTTTTTTTGTCAATGGGCCTTGACTTATCTTGCAGCAGTGGAGTATCCAGATGGTCCCTTCTGAGCTAGTGGCCCTGCTGGATATATACCATCAGGTCTGGCACTATTCTGGCACCTAGGACTGAGCACAGAGGTGTTTCTTTTGAGTATATCTGTACTAGGATTTACTCAGGTTTTGACTAAGGTGACTGTTGCAATCTTGAGAAAGGTAATCAATTCTGCAGCTGGAATGCACCCAGCTATGTAGCAGCATTTAAAGTGGAAATGACACCTAAGCACCTCATGGAAACTGTGAGCTTCCAGGTGAACTGAGGGTACAACAAAGGAAAGCTGCAGGAAAGTTAACTCAAAATATAGAACTGTGTGTCTTATAAGCTGACTCTGAAGATGAATTGATAAGTCATTTTCAAGTGTTCCATTTCACCAAAAGTATATACTAATTATATAGATGCTGACCTACAGACATGAAGCATTTCAATTAAAAAAAAAAAAATAAAAAAAAAAGGAATAAACAAGTATCTTTTACTTCCTCCACTCCCTTCTCTCCATCCCTTCTACCATCTTTCAATCACATAGCCTTAGTACCCAAATTAGAGACCTTCCTTTCCCCACACATTCAGAGCCTATTGCGCACATGTAGTTTCCAGAGCACCGAGTGGGCTTGATGTACCATCAGGCTGAAACGTGTTAGGAGCTAATTCTGGGATGCGTGAGTACAGGAATTGTCATGGGAACGCAGCCGATAATCAAGAAGGATAAAAATTCCAGTAGGAAAACAGGCTATGGGAGGCTTCCATCATGTTGCTCAAAACAACCTTAAAGAGATAATGATTTTGCAATTATTTCAAAGGAAGCACCATGCAGTGGAAATCCCCGACAAAGCAGATCACCAGTAATTAATAAAAAGGGGCACTTAAAGTAACTTCTAGTCATGCAAGGCCGTAAAACTGTCCTTCTTCTAGACCCTATTACTGAAAAAAATAAATAATGTGGGGAGTCAGTTTCCCTCTGACTGAAACTCTGCTAATTAGCATTGTTTAAAAACATATTTTCTCACCTTTTTTTTTTTTTGCTGCCAGAAAAGGAAGGTTTGAATTATCCTACCACATAGCCAGCCACTAGCCTTTTAATCCGGTTTCCTTGGGAAATGACGCTTACAAGATCGTGCTGTCTGTCAGTCCCCATGAGTTCTTTTTGAACTCATTGCCCAGTTTTAACTAAACTTGCAGAGAGATCAAGAGTCCCTATACGTTTGATGAAAACACGCTGCCAAATAGACACAAGGCAAGCCCCTGTTAATGGAAAGGCCACAGCATGTGTTCAACTTATTATTAGACATCAGAGAATCTGTATCAGAGAACAGGAGGACTGAAAACTTACAAGAACAAGAACTACAGGAAAGTATGCTTCAAAAGTTTCACTGCTTGGATAACTCATTGGGAATCGCTATACTAAGCTCTCTGATAGAAGTACTCTTAATTTTTTAATTCCAACCAGCGCAGGGCCTCCAGATAATTAAAGTGTCAACATTTCAGTGATGAAAAGCCATATTGAAAATCAATAATCACTTGGCATTGCTGCATGCAGGGAAGACGGAAAGGGCTTGCAAAGGTCTGCAGAACCAGCTGTGAAAGCCTTCTGTCACCTTGCTGGGAGGGAAGAGCTGTAAGACTGAACCACCACTTGCTAATTCTTGTCCTTTAAACTTTTGCATGTTCCCATACTAAGCCAACAGACTGAGTAACGCTGAATTCAAAGCCATGGGGAAGCTCATCACAGGAAGATCTGTCAATCTGAGCAATACACGCATGGCCCATCCTTGCAGAGTTCAAGTACCTCTTACTCTTCAATGCATTTCTCTTCCTAGTTCTTTGTTAAACGAGGAAATGCTCCTCACCTTGCCTTATGAGTCAGGAAAACGAGACACAGGGAGACCAAATAGTGACACTAAGGTCACACACTTTGGCAGAGGATGAAGTTAAACCCAAACCTCTGTGCCGTGGGCCAGCAGCGACTCTGAGAGCCGTGCTGTGAGAAGGGGCAGCCTCGGGCTCCCCTCAGGGTGGAAAGCTCTCTCACGTGATCTCTGCCCTTCTTCGCTTCTCAGGCCAGCTCTGTGACTCCTGCTTCCACTGTTTCTGATTGTACTTTGCCATATCAGATGTCTGATATGGAATGGAACTGTTACATTATCACTTTTGAAGTGACTTTTTTGTGTATTCCAGAGCAAGACTCAGTATTACAAATGTGCTTACAAAAACGGCTTCCTACCCTCCCTTTCAGCACTCATAAGCTATGTCCAGAAATACTCCAAAGTAGTTGCCAACAGCTTAGATTGTGATTCTGACTGCATAAAAGATAAGTAATTTCAAATTATGAAAATTAACTACTTACATAATGTGATTTATTCTGTTATAGTCTCTGTGAGTTTTTAATCGCAGTACCTTATCCCCAGCTAGTGCTCGGTTAAGGCTGAACCGACAGTATATTTTGTGGCTCATAAAGGTCTAGTGAGAGTGCTTGGGTTCTATGAGGGAAAAACAGGTAGATGATATAACAGAAGTTCTATTTCAGTCTCTCGCCTGTAATTATTCCATCTCTTTCTTGTCGTCTGTGTTTATTCAATTGCATTTTGATTTAGCAGCCTCTTTAAGATCATATTTAATAAGTATATTTACATATGGAATACTACTCTTACTGGAATGCCTAGTTCAGACTTGCTGAACTTTTGCAATCCATTAATGTTGCCCCCAGCTCAGAAACGATTTTTCTTTTTCCCTGCTCCAGACAAGCAGGGAAGCACTATTCCACAGTCCAGCCCAGCTCCTGCCTTCTTGCTAAGGAAGAACCACCCTGCAGCCCACTCACAGATGCTGGAATGGAGCGTGTTCTCCAGGGCAAGGAGACTGCTCATCATTTAGAGGAACCAGGCAGGGAATGAAACTCCAGAACTAGCAGATCCCTCACAGCCCACATGAAGCCGGAGGTAGCGGCAGCTTTCATACCTCGGTTAGGTGGTAACTAACGTACCTCTCCAGGTGAAGTGCTTTGGCAGGGGGTTTGGACTAGATGATCTCCAGAGGTCCCTTCCAACCCCTATCGTTCTGTGATTCTGTGATTGTGTTAGTTTAGTTCCTCAGCAAGGTGCAAGGAGGAGAGGCAGTTTCTCAGACAGCATGGCCCAGAACTCCAAGACAAGCCTCCTGCCTTCAAAACTCCCTTGCAAGTCATGCAGCAGTCAGCACCAAGCATAAAGGGATGGTGGTGGTGGCTTGTGTGTGTGCCTGAGAAAAGGCAAGTTAACAGTAGGACAGCCTGATCAGATAAAGGTTTGCTTTTGTAGTCACGCAGTGCCACAGGCTGTGGTACAGCCTCCTTCTTATAACAGTGGAGAATCTGAAAAGCAAACGCTGCACTAGGAATATTTTTATCTTTTCAATTTGTTTGTTCGTGTATTGCCTTGATTCTGATAGGGACCCTTCTTCTACCTCCCATTGGCTCCTCCAATCACATACAAAACAGGGTAAAAAACAGACAAGCACTTGCACACACATGAAAAATTGGGTCTGGACACTGAGTACTTAGAAGTAACCTGGAATCTAAATTACAAACAAACAAAAAGCATCAGAGTAGCTAGCTGGATAACCTTTAGAAGGCAGAAACATCGTCTGAATTACCTCTTTAGTTCCTTGCTTTAGCACATTATCATCACTTTGATCTAAATTGAATTGACTCTAAGCCAGTTTATTGCAATGTATGAGCTGCTCCCCTGTAGATGCGGGAGATGACAAACTTGCCTGAAAGCCAAGTGTGACACTGGTCACTCTTAAAGGCACCGAATGAGAGGTGAGAACAGTTTCTTGCAGTTCCCTCCACTACAGAGACAGAAGAAAAATCTGATTCTCACTTTTAGGTTAGGTTTTAGAAGGAGGTAAAAATGCAAAGAAAGGAAGAAAGGTATTTTCCTCCCCTTCTTCCCCCCCAAATCAAAACTTCCTTATCTTCCCTGGCTGGGAGGTAGCTGTGATCTGAGAAGGACAGTTCTGCCCACAGGGTCTCTCCACACCTCCAGGATATTTCTTTACTGCAGCTCAGCTGTTTCGGAGCTGGCAGGAAGAGGAGAGTCTGAAGAAAGGAGACAGGGTGCCAAAGTCTTCCTTACCCAAAGCAAGAGCTTGATCCTTACTCTCATTGATTCCTACAACTCTTTAAAGGGCAGTGCATCCAGTGATAGCACTTGCTTGACAGGTGTTGGTCCAGAAGATTTGTAACAGGGCACATGAGGAGTATGATCTGTTCTCATTACCACAGAAAGAAGCTTTCTGTTTCAGTCAGGATGAACAAGTCTTTTTCTTCCTGTCTTCTTCAATTACTTCACCAATTTATTAAAATCTATATTTTTATATTCTTAATATCCCCACAATGCTTTGAGTTCTTAGGTCAGTGACTCGTACCTACGGCTGTACAAGACCAAACCTCTTTTATATAAATGGCTTCATTTTCAGGCTGCACGTGTAGTTTTATCATTCTTCAAATAATCTACGCTTCTCTAGATTAAATGAATGAGTTTCTAGAAGGTAAATGTGTGTGGGCTCAACGGACAAAGCTTTATGTCAGGTCCCTGCCAAAGAAGTCTACACAATATTGTCTCAATAAATATGAGAAAGTAAAAATCAGTTAGTCACAGACATACTCCACCTTCGATATGCAGAAAAGGCATCACAAAATTACGACATTAGAAAAGTAACTCTCTCAATAACAGTTAAGGAAACTTTAAAAGAGTTGTCTGCATCTAGAATAAGTATTGCTTTTATGAGGGGGAAAAAAAAAACCCAAACCAAAAAAGCCAACAAAAAAAGGCAGTAAAAGAGTCAGAATTGCATTTTTAAGTGAAGTAAGTTCTGATGAATTAAATCAGCTCCTGATGCTTACAGTGCTCCTTCCTGCCTAAATGATGCCTTGTCCTACATTTACTTTCAATGTGTCTCTCTGTCAGTCTGCCTTTTAACTCCAATGCAACAGCATAGAGCCTGCCTCGATTCCTGTGACACTTCCACCAAGGTGCCTCACAGGTTTATGAAAGAAGTAAAAATATATTTACTTTCCCCTCTCTTTCTTTCTTGTTTACATACCTCTTTGATACACACTGGAAGTCAGATTTCAGTAGACAGAGGCATCCAGGTCAGAAAAATACCATTTGCTTTCTCATCTTTCTGCATTTTAAGTCCCTTTTAATCCCAAATTTTGCCAGATAAATTTCGTACAAAGCTTTTCCTTGCGAATTTTCTGATGGAGACAGAGCTGAGCAATTTCCAAACCACTGGATGAAGTTCCCTTTAACTGTCACAAACTGATATTCATGCTGCACCAGTCCTGGTAACTGTGCAGATGGTCACCAGTTTAGCCTCACCACACACCTGAGAAGTCAGTCAGCATTACTGCTATATTACTTAGAAAGATGAGAGGCAAACTCCCTGACCTCATGTATCATCCCTGGCTTTGTCCGTAGGCAGGGATCTGCCTCTTGCTCTGAATCAATAAAATGAACATTCAGTAAAAAACAGGTGATACTAGAGCACTGGAGACCACAGGGGTGCTTTAAGGAAGAGAAGCATCTCTGTGCATCTGTAGCAGAAATCATTTATCAAAGAGAATCAGGACTCATGCTCCTCTTTCTCCGTCCTTGCCTCAGGAAATGTCCAAATACAGCATATTTAGACCATTATTGCAAGTGATTTAGATGCAACACAGTGTATCTAGTGCTTCTAGCGTATTGTTTCCCCCCCCGGTTTTCATGTGTTGCATCAGGTAGCCTTCACAAACAGCTCTTGAGAAAGACTAATTTAATGGGATTTTCTGCAAATAGGAAAACCCAAATAGGAAAAGGAAAGAGGAGTTTGTCAAAAATACATTTCTTTCTTCATTTGGATGTAAATCAAAAAATGTTGAGTGCTGCATCCCTTGAATTTCTTTTTATTCACTTTTATTCCAGCAGAGGTCAGCTCTGTCTGCGTTGGTGAAGGGTAAATAGTGGGCACCTGCACACCTAGCAACAGAAAGTGCTGGTTTCTTCTTCCTCTCCCTTCACAGCTACTAACCAAAACACATCTCAGGCCCTCTTACATGGAGAAAAAGGTGCTTTGAACCAGGTCATCTGTACCTTCAGGAGTTCCCTAACAAGCTGCTTAGAGAGTCATTCTTGCTGCTGTTGAGTGGCTCCAAGCCTGTTTGAGAACAACCTGTAATGAGCAGGAGAGCCAGAGAGCATGGTCCTTCATGAGGTTAAGACTACTGCAAAATGGGAAACCCCCAAAGAGCAAGAAATTGTGTCTAGAATGTGCTTTCTAATTACTAACTAATAGGGAAACCAAAATACTGCTATCTTGTTGCAACTGTCTTCCTTTACTGCTGTATCAAAACTGTTAAAAAAATGAAGGTCTCTGTGCTCAATAATGTCTTGTCAAAGTTTGTTCTGGCAGAACTATTTAGGTGTATTCACAAATAATTTTACTGCTTTAAATTGCATCATTCCAGTGGATATGTGGTTTCCCACGACTTTTATTTCCCCAGTTGCATCAGTTACAGTTGTTCCTCAACTTTAGCTCTTCAGAACACAAGACAAGAAACAGTTTGATGCTGAAGGCAGAATGTGTTTTCAAAACTATGTAGTTCTGCTCTCTGGCTCAGTGTCCCTCAGTTAACATTTTTATTTTCCAGTTTTTAACTGTCAATGTGCATTTCACATTTTGCACTTAAACAAAATTTTCTTACCTAGTCACTGCAGTTTGAGGGCTACTTTTATACTCCTCCCACTTTTCTTTCCTCCCCTCCTCTTTGGTTTCACAACTCAGCCTTTTCCTTATGCCTTCTCCTCTTTTCCCACCAGTACCCGTGAAGGAAACTGTGTTTAAATATTGAGAAGTACTGTTCATGGCAGAATGCTGTATTTTATAGCCCTGAAAATGAGCAAGATGCGTTTACCCTCTTTTCTTTTTAAATATTAAGTTATTGCTACATTCAGAATTTTTGCTAGTTGTCATTAATGATTGATGTGCTTTACAGACCTTTGAAGTCAGAAATTAATGACTGCTTTTCTGGAATTAAACATCATGCTTTAGACAGAAATCTTTCATGTAACCAGTGATGTGAACCATTGAGACAGCAGCTGCTTATGAAGGATAGCATCTAAAAACCACAAAGAAATCTTGCTGTAAACCTAATGTCTGTTTTTTCTCATTCATATTTTTCACACGTTTCTGGTACGTTTTTCGAATTTAGCTTTTTAATATTAAAAAACAGGTGACCCTTTAGTCAAACTATGCGCCCCTTTTCTTTCTTCTATTAGAGAGATTTAGTAGTTTGAAATTACTAAGTTGGTCAGCTCTTTTCTTACATATAGCTATATATAACAGGAGATGAGTACCATTAGCTTAACAAACTACCAGGAGAGCCAATAAATAGTTTCAGGACAAGATCAAGGATGGGGCTAATGAGCAGCAGACTTGACTTGTTACCTGAGAACTGAGAGAAGACACATAACCGCACTAGAAAGAGGTAATTAAGGTGTACCATCATGGTGAACTTGCACTCCATGTGTGGTTGCATTGGCCCAGCTGCAGCCTTTCGGAGTGTCAGATGAATGTTAATGGAAGCAAGTAAAGTCATTTTCCATTTTAGCACTTGTTTCTCCTGATAGCGTTATCTGTTATAGGTCAAGCAGCTACAGATGACAGCTTAATAGGTCATCTTAAAAACAAGATGTACACCCGGAGCTGTTGCCGCCGATTAAAGATTGCATAACTAAACGCAGATGACACACTTGGCTTTTAGGTGGCTACAGGGGACTGAGAATTCCAGTGTGAGTACTAAATCATGTAACAATATCATGTATACACAGCTCCGACTGTTGTTCACCAGAGACTGTTCAACTGCTTCACCAAAAAGCAAGTAATTTTCTAGAAAACCATCAGCATTTGGAAAGCTCCCATTCTTTGCCATTACTTGGGAATCTGGATAGCCCACCACTTACAGGTACTTGCTGCCAGCACAGTCATGAGCAGGCTCCACACTTAAGCCCTCTTTACTTGTCTTTCTTTAGTAGCTGTATCCAAAGATAGGTCTTTTCTAGGTCACACTTGTTTTTGAAGATAGTTCAAAGCACCACCGACTGTTGTGCCAAAAATTAATGGAGGCATCCTAGGCTGCTCATCTTGCTGCTTCATTTTGTCATCTGTCTAGTGGTAACTGGCTTGCCATGGACTGAAGAGGGCCTTGTCTGCTTTCCCCAAGGAGAAAACTTAGTGTCACTAAGCTATTGTCAAAATCTGAAATGCAAACAAAAAATTTAAGCCTGAGCCAAGTATATCTTAAACAAATAGAAAAGATGCTTGTATTGCTGAGAGATCCCTGCTCCCTAGACTAAGTGTGGCCGGTGCCCACAATATTCACGTTAACTCCACTATTGTGTCCCCACTGCATGGTACCTAACACAGATCCCTGTGGCTGAAAGACATTATTAATATTTTTTTCAGAGGTTTTGTGGTTCAAAATACCTAAATTGATGTGAGGGCTGACCCAGTGGAATGGTAGCTTGATAGCATAATACCAAGGGAGGGACAGATTGCATGTCCTTGGACAGGGCATGAGGGCTTGTAAGCCCTTAAGGGCAGGTGGTCTAGTGGAAAATACTATGTAGGACAGAAAGATGTTAATCTGTATATAGTCTAAACTATTAAGCTTATTTGAAATGGCCTCCTCAGCACATCACCTCCAAATCCACACCTGGCTTTTATCTTGGAGGAAACTGGTTGGTTTGCTCTGTAACGGAGTCCAAACAAACTAACACTGATGCAGTTTGGATGATTAAGAGACAGGGACTTAACAGCAGAAATGGCAGTGTACATATACCCACAGATCCTCATTATTAATAGAAAACAGTTGTTTATTCTAGATATAAACAGCCATAAGTATTAATTAAAAACCAATGATCAAGCAAAAAAACCTCCAAACTTCACAACCACCCAAGACTTTTGGTCTAGATGAAAAGAAACACACATTTTGTCTTTTCCAAAACAGCAGGGGCCTTTTGCCACTGGCAGCTGTCAGTCTTCAGGTAATTTCATAATAAGACCTGTAGTACAGTCCTTGAGAAGACTGAGGGTTGGCTGGAAGAAAAAAATTAAAAGCCTTCAATAAAAGGCAGAGTGAAAGTGAGCTTAATTTATAACTCTAATGTAAAAATTCTTTGTGCAGAAGAGATGGTAATGATCCCATTATGTTGGGCAAGCCCAATATAGAAGATTGTTTATGTAGAAACAAGCGTTAGAGAGGACAGAACGGAAGTAATTTCCCTAGGAAAGAAATCAACAGCCTCGAGTGCATCTTTCACAGAGACCAAAATGCTTTTAGGCTTCTAAAGTTGACTTTCCTGTTTTCTTAAGCAGATAATTATATTATTTGCTTGTTTTGTCCCGTATATTTGGATTTTTTTCTATGTCATTAAATAACGTCAATGTCACCTTTTTCTCCTGGCTTCTCCCTCGGGCAGCCCCTGGCCCTGGTTTGTCCCCTCGCTGCCGGGGCTGTCGGTGGGTCCCATTACAAGCACTTGGCTCTGCCTCCCTGCACTTGCCTGTGGCCCTTCGGTGAGGCAGTGCCTGTGCTGGGGTCACCTTGGCTCCCAGCACATCCCCCCTTGAAGAACAGCCCTGCTCTCCCCGTTCCCTGCATGCCCAGCTTCAGGATGTGGATGGCCATGTAGCAGTTTTTCAAAAAGGATCCGCCGGTTACATCATCTGAACATGAATCAGCTCTGTGACATTGCTGACATATATTGGGATGTATATCTCTGCCCGGTCAGTCATTTCCGCTGTTATATTTGCACTCTTGGTTGTTCCTGCCCAAGAGTATCCTTGATACTTGTTCTATTGAGCTACACTTCTTAAAACAACTTTAAGTCCTCGCTCAATTGTTCAACCCGTTTGCATTCCTCCTCAACCTTGTATCACCAAGTGCACAAGTTATTCCCTCAGCTAAGCTGTTAATGAATAATTAAATACTAATTATTATTAAACTATTAGTTAAAATATTACATGATACCCAGGAGAATCTCCTGGACAATGACAAGTGGTGCAACCATTTCAACTTGACAGTAACTGTTACAATGAGTTATTAAGACCTATTTTCTGAGTAAATTTTTTCAGACAGTGGTGCACACCCCTCCTAGTATTTTCACGCAAACCACAGTTATTGCTTTGTCTGCGGCAAAGTTAGAAGCTTGCCCTGCAGTTACTAGGATTTATTTTAACACCAGTTGGAAGAAAATACTATGATAACTGACTGAGCTGCATCTGTAAACAATACGGATGTGGTCCAAACTTGCCTACATCCTCTAGTGGTTGAGATACCAATAAACCACAGTGTGAAATTTCTCCCAAAGATCATCTTTTGATAATAGACCTCTCTGTTTCAATTGTCTCTCTCTTGGTTTCAGAGCACGCCATTCTCATCAGTGACTCAGTGAACCACAGTCATCGCAGTGAATTAGGAAACTTGTACTCTGTGGGCTCCATCACCGCCTACTACAGTGGTTTGTCCAAGCCATGCTGATCTCTTATAATCTAGCACAAAGCTAAGGATAAGAGAATGAGTACTGATAGCTACTCTTTTTCTGTATGGAACTTCATAGATAATCTTAGGTTTAGCACAAATAAACTGAATAGCTTTAATGCTATCAAATCAACGGTGTTCATGCTAAGTAAAAAGTCAGGAATACATTCCTTTTCTCCCAGAGGAAGGATCACTTTTCGTCAGCAAAAGATCCAATTGTGACCCAAATCTATGCATCTAGAGGCTAACAAGTGTGGTTATGATACAAAGAAATCATCTGCACTTACAACTGGAAAATGCTTGTTTTTCATATATTGCAGCAGCCCTACAGTAAGGGTTATGCACGCTGCCTTCTGGGCTTGGGCGAAAACAACAGCCACGATGATTATTGCTACCCACGCAGAAAGTTTTTCAGTCAGAGCAGTGTCAGTTCTTTCATGCGAGCGCAATCAGTAACAATCCAGGAATTCAGAAGACCGGGAAACTCAGACAGTTGAGGATGAGGAGATCGTGGTCTGACTAAAACCTAGCTGCTGTGTGGTAAGAAAGATGGTGAGACTGGGATAAAGGGGGGGGGGGGGAAAATGCACTGTGATGCTGAAGTCATGCTGTGCTGCTGACCTTAGGAATGATTGACAGAGCACCATGTCCTCTGTCAGAAGTAGGAAGCAATAAGCAGAGAACATTTGGCATTCCTGTCCATGAAAAGACCCAAGCCAACTGTTCTGCGCTCCTCATTCAGCTGCTGTAGGAACCAACTACAGACAGCTCTAGGAAGGAAGTGTTACTATGGGGAAAAGGAATGAAACTTGATTAAAATAAACTTTTATTCCCACTACAGTGAAAAAGGGGGAAGAAGAATCTGACTGTTGTCTGCCCATAATTGTTATTGCAGACATGACTACACAGGTACAGTAATTAAATGCTCATAAATTCTGTTTTGAAGGTCAAAAGTTTCTAAAATTGTCATATTTTTGATTGCGACTTACAGCAGCAGAGTTCAGAAGTTCTTAAGTCAGGAGAAGCTGCCAAATGCAACCACACTTCAATAGGTACAAAGTACCCTTTGGAGGAATTCCTGGTTTTGTGTTATCATAAAACATCCATCAGATTCTAATCACTTCTCATTACTGCAGAAGCAGTAGCTTTTCTGGGTCAGGTAAGCCCATTCCAGTCCTTCTCACCCACTCTGTCCAAAATTTGCGTAATGGATCTGACCTTTCTGTGACTCTCTTAGTTTTTGTTTCTGCTCTCCTTTCCTCTTTCTCCAGCAGGTCACATTCCAAATGTTCCTTCAGAATTCATTGCAACTTTTTGTTCATTCATGCGTGTTTTATATTTGGCCTCCATGAAATCGGTATGTGTGTTTGTGTACATACACATATAAGCACACACACGTATTTATATACAAGTAGGTAACTATATCAACTTAGCCTCTCTTTGCACCTCAGAGTGACAGTCCTGCTAATAAGCTATCTATGCAAACCAATATTCCCTGTGGCAGAGAATGACTTTTTAACTGTTTAGCACCTGAAGCGTAACTACTGCTGGGTTTGCACACGGGCTATCTAACTTTCTTATTCTTTTTTGGGTGGTTTTTGCCATCAAACCCTTATATTTTTCCAACATGAACAAAAACTCAGTTTAGTCAAAGCCTGAAAAAGTAACACTGGCATTTAACATAGTGGCGTAATTGTTTCTTAGAAAATGCAATGAATAAGGCCTAAGATGGTGACGGAGCATTTCTAGGGAAAATGAATAATAAAATTGAATTTAGGTGGCCATTTTTTCACTTTGATAAGCCCTATCTTCAATTTTGGGCCTCTTGCCACTCAACCCAAAACTTTCAGAATTCAACTTTCATTTTGACCAGAAGAAACAATGCCTAAACATATTCAATAAAGCTACTTGCTTGTATGCTGATGTAGTTTTTCAAAAGACAATATCACAACTAGTGCTTTATAGAAATCCTCTAATTTTTTGATGAAGCCAGTGATGTGGGAGCCCTTAGGTTGGGCTGTGGTGCTGAGCTGCTGATGCTTCGTGGCAGAACAAGCCATGTTTGCTATTTAAAACTAGCTACCCAACCTTTAGTCTTGGGCTCTCTGACCCTCTCCCGCAGAAAACCTGCAAATGCATACACAGAGATGCACAGCTGTAAGAGTTGAACCCCATTTCCTAATTCTACCATTTCCAAGTAAGCTACCCAAATTATGATGTTATACACTCCTACTATAGGAAAGAGGAATTCAAAAGCGTGTAGTCAATTCTTAGGATGTCTAGGTCTGCATAGTTTGCTGTACTCTGACGTGCTTTTCTTCCTCCAGGAACTGCAGGACAACTGGAGACATGGAGGGAATGTGAAGGAAATGACCACCAGTTCCCTTTTCTTACTCTGTCACTAATTTGTGAGATGAACCGTCCTGAAAATAACGCTTGAAATTAAATATATGTAATACACATCCCCAACACTTTCTGAAGTGTGCCCTGGTCTTAATTAGAATGTGAAGGGTGTATACTGAAGGACTTCTTGTCCACCAAGAGCAGCTGCCTTGTGCAACTTTCCCACCATGGACACCAAAGGTCAACTGAAAAACTACTTTGTTTCATTCTTGCAATGAAACTTCTCCAACTTTATTAGAATTGGAAACATAATGTAGTAGTAGAGGGCAACGTTATGTCCGGTATATATAATTAGTTTGCAAAAAAGTATAACTGGGGGACGCATTTTTGACAGAATCACTTCTTCACACAATAGTTGCAGAATAATGCATCACATTGACTGATCCTTCCTGCTAAATGCTACGACAAAGTAAATGAGCATTTGTATAAAAATGCCATAACAGTTGAAGCTTGAATTAGAGAGTCTGTAACCTTTGTTTGTGATCATAAATTGCAGAAAAACCCTGCAGGCAAGAATGTAACATTAAAAAAGCCAAGAGGTACAACCCACTAAATACTGAAAATACATTATATTGTGTACCTACTGTTAATCATTTGAGATCCTATAGTACAAATTGCCTCCATCAGTTTCTAAAGTTATCTCACAGGTAAAATGGACACCCACAGGTTGAGATTAGTCATTTAAAAGACAAAGGTATAAGAACTGATGTCAAATAGTAAAGCTGTCTTGAAGTAAATTTCCCTTTCATTTTGAAGCTATGCATATTTTGTGCCCTGTTTCTAGATGAAGGGCTAATACTAGGGGCAATCCACTGAATCTGGCAGCATGTTAGGCTTTTTCCAATTAATAACTTAAAGAATAATGGGGCAAATAGATGTTACTCTTTCAGATCCAACACCTACAGTTGTAACTTCTAACAGATGGGCATCGCTAAGTTATAAAAGAAACCTGAATTTTAATCACTTATGTCCTCTTGAACACTAAAGTAGTGGTATGTCATCCTCAGGTGTGGAATGGACACAAAATGCCATGGGCACCTGAGAGATGGCATATGCAGCACGAGCCCTTTTTTGTCTGTAACCCCAGCTCAAGGGGAATTTTGGTATTGAGAAGACAGATTCTACAAGCAGCGAGTGCCTCCTGCCTGAGTGTATTCTGTTAGCCCTTTCATTTGCTGCCTGGATGAAAAAAAAAAAGGGTAATTTGGAGCTCACAGGGGGGAAGGAAGGAAAGGAGGAGGAGGAATTATGCAAGGAAATACACAAGGAAGCTTACTTATTTGTAGGTTTCACTGAAGGAAGTGAGTGCTGGAGAGTCCAAAACTTCTGGGACAAATAAAAAACAGCAGAGGCTTGATTCTTAGGAGATCAGAATTTCTGATTTACCTGAAACTATATTTCAGTTATTGTATGAAAATTTCACATTGGCTTGGAGCTGATTGTCTTTTTTTTCCTCCTTTGACACTCTGAGCACTTCAGTCTCCCCAGTCAAAATGAAGAAACTTTAGGATATTTACGATAGGCTTGGCAGAAATCACAGCAAAGAAAGAAGGCACTATCATCATGCCTGTGAGTGGTAATTGCAGAGGTACCAAGAGTAGTATGCTGACTGTACCTTAAAACAACCTGATGCAAAGGTCACAGCTGTGCCTTTTGCAGTGTTCAGGCTCTTCCCCAGAGTTACGAATGGTATGAGCAGCGCTGCTAACCAGTCACTTAACCACTCATGTCCTGTCTGCAGGAGAAACAAGGCCCCCTACTTCCATATTTCCCTTTAATACAACACTGCAGAAAGTTAGTGTGCAGTGTCAGCACACAGCAGTTTGTATGTTTGTGAACAAAGATTATTTTTAGTCCCTAAGCAAAATATTTGTCTCTTGGGTCAACAGATCTTAATATTTAGCAGACTAGAAATAACTAATGGATGCATATTCTACCTCATTTTCAACACTAACAAGATAAACGGTGCAAGAACGTAAGATTTTGGAAGGTGAATTCAAATAGAGATGCAAGCACAGCAAGCATCAGTTTAGAGCAGAAGGCGCTTTGAAGGACACGTGGGGTCCCATCTCTCTTCTTTGACCACTGAGATCAGCCTCCATGCTAAGGTCCCTAAAATAGATGCCCAGAAGTAAATGTTGTCAGTCTCTTCTCTTTTTCCCTTTCCCCAGCATTGTTTGTAGTCCTCTGGCTCAAAACCTGGAATCACAAGTCCTGTGCTTGCCCATTCTCAGGCTGGTTTTATGTGCCTGTACAGGTGTATATGCACGTGTACGTAGAGGTAGGTAAGATCAACACATGAATAACTTCTCAGAAAAGAAAGAAACAAAATCAATTAAGAGCTGCAGACTCTACAGTAAGTTTTTCCTGAGTTAAATTCGGAAGTTTAGCTAACATTTTACAGCAGAGTCCAGGTCAGTCATTTTTACCAACTATGCAACTGATACTCTTATTTTCTCTTATTTTATGAGAATAAGGCAGTCTTTTCTCTGTGTATACAGTAATTATTTTTTTTTAACTGACCTCTCATTTTTATTTTCCTCAGGTAAGTGTCTGCTAGGTTAATACTCCAAGAAGAAGAACAGCTAGTAGTAGAGCACATAAATGTCTATGAAATTATAATATCTAACAAAGCAAAGACATATAATCTCCTAAAGTCAGTTTTCATAACGTGCAGAAAGCCTGGGGTTGCCCAGTCTCATAAAGCATCCAGATAATACAGCGACTGTATAAAACTAATAACCTCTCAAACAAAAGCCTACTGGATTAATAAGCTATATAGATTGTACAAACTGTAAAAACTGCATCATGTTTCATCGCTGGTTTGTCATTTAAATGGAAACTAAGTAATTACAGGGCTGAGAAATACTGCTTGATTTGGTTTGGTTGACCTTGTATTGGCAGGATCTACAAGTTGAATTAGGATGAAAACAGAAGACAGTTCACTTGTTAACATCATAAACTAAAGAGATTCAAAGCCTACCTGGATTTCCAGGTGTGAATACCAGCATACAAAAAACAATCAGCATACAGGATTGCATGTGTGTAGCATACACAAATCTATGCCGAATTAGATAGCATCAGCAAAAATTAAACTAAGGAAAAGCAAACTCAAAGAGATACTGCCACATGAAATCTCATCTACATTCAGGTTAATAAAACAAGTAAACATATTTGCAAGGCTGGTATGAACTAGGAAGGTTTTCATTCCTCAATCTAACTTTAGGATAAAGCAGAAAGAGTCCTGCTCTGTTCAAAACCCCAGCATTTCAAGTTCTCCGGCAGCACAAGAGAAGCTAATTAGCAAAAACCAAAGGATGACAAAATGAAGCCAGATAAACCATAAATATCTACACATATAAGCACACAGCAAGCACGATAATGAAAAGTTAGCTAGATTTACCGTTTTAATTATCCAAGTGGGTGGTTTGTTTGGGTTTGGTTTTTGGTTTTGGTTTTTTTTTGGTTTTTTTTTTTTGGAAACGTCGGGAGCTGTTTTCAGGAGGGTTCGTCCACACGCATCCGCACCGCGGCAGGCGCCGGCTCCGGAGCGCGGAGAGCAAAGCGCTTCCCTCCGCGGCCGACCTCTCCCCCCGCCAGAAATGAGAGAGAAGCAAAAACACGACGAGGGGAGGGAAGAAGGAGGCACCAGCCGGCCGGGCAAACTCCGCCGCCCCGACAGATCCTCGGCCCGGAGGGCTGCGGTGGAGGCGGCTCCGCGCCCCACCGCCGCCTCGCAACTTAGGCGCGTCGAGGGANCGCAGCGATGCTCGGCCCCGCCATGCTCCACCCGCGCTGCCCGCCGCTCCCATGGATGCGTCCCCCCAGCTCCCGTGCGATGTGCCATGGGGAGGGATGTGCGTGTGTGTTCCCCCTGCATCACCCCGCCTGACGGCGCAGGGAGCAGCAGGGGTCCCTTGAGGGGGCTGCCCTGCGCGTCTGCCACCTTCCCGGCTCCCCGAGTTCTCCGGGGGGCCGTGGCGTTTCCTAAATTGGGAGGAAAGGCTGCTGCCTAGGCGTCGTCTCTTCGGTCTCTGCCTTGGGGGAGGGGGTGGGGGGGAGAAGGGGAAGGTGTGTTTCAAGTATCCCGACTTCTGGGGGGGTTTGGATCCTCAGAAGTCTGTGCTCATGGATGAGGCGGTTAGCCTCCTCCAAAAGGCTGTGAGCAGGCTGTGAGAAAGAGGTGCCAGGCTGCATGTAATGAGGTGCAGAGGTGGACAAGTATGCATCCAGTTCTTCTGCAAAGGCAAAAGAGCAGCTGGCAGAGTCATATATTTGGACCGGGAGATTTTGAAGTGAGTGATACCTTAGTGATGAACTTAGACACACATGGGAGATAACTGACCTGCTGCCCCCGAGCTAAGCCCCAGGCTCTTCAGCACCTGGCAACACCTAGTTGCACACCGGTTCTGTGCCTTTTCTCTCCCTCTTCTCAGCACTCAGCACTGGGGTTCAAAACACCCCAGGGGTTGCTTCTAGCCCATCATCCGAGGAGGCTGAGTACCATGCAGACAGTCTATTTGCAAGCAGTGCTTTGAGCTCTTCTTTACACACTGTGTGCAATTCACTTCCCTGATGCATATGTTGTCTTGGTACTAAGTAATCTGGGTGCTAGTTAGTAAATCATACATACCCTTTCCTTCAGCTCATCATGTTTGTTGTTCACTTGGACGTCTGTTTATACAAGTCTTTGTTTTTGAAGCAAACCAAAATGTGTTTCAGTGAAACCTACATACCGTTGTAAACTTTTATTCCACAAAAGCTTAAAAAAGCTGAAAGTGCTAGAAGTTCATTTGTACCTTTGGTTATTCAAAAAGGCAAAGGAAACCACTTTTAGATAGCAGTTCTAACAACTACCTGCATCACACAGCCACACTTGTGATTTCATTAGTCTAATTAGAACCAGTCTCCCTGGATCATTTGGTGCCTGCCAGGTTCTGAGGTAGCTGCTTAGGACTTGTCTTCTGTACGCTTTTTAAGTTCCAGTTTTATGTGAGCTGAATGCAGGTTTCCCTTTTGCAGGTTTTGGCACTAGTGAATAAGGTCTTCTCCTCCCTCAGCTACCAGTCACATGTATCTCCTGGCATTGTTTGAATTAATGAATTAAGTTTTAATTATGCCACAAGTGACCTTAGAAATAGCAGAGGTTAAGAAAAACAGTCCCCCTCTGTCCACTGCTCCTGATGAGTAAGAGTTGACTGTTTATGATTAACCTGTGTTTGCTCTATGGTCTGCATCTGGCTTCAGATTGATGCCATTACACTCAGTCTAACGGAAATGTGAAAGTACATCTCTAGAATTGACAATGTAGTGTATGATTTTTCTGCAGTGCCTGTAAACCTTTTAAAAAGATTTTCTCCTAGGGAAAACTGCACGAGTGACATTGATGGTGGCAGAAATTCTCTAGTAGTTTGCAAAACAGTGTGGAAGGGCATTGGATGCCACTGTGTCAGCAAGTAGTCTCTCAGCCCCTTCTGCAAATATTTCCCTAGGTCCTCTTGCTTCCTGTGGTGTTTCCTTTGGGTTTGCTCATTGCAACTTTGTTCTTTGTGTGCTCTTTCAGTTTCAAACTGTGGCTCATCCTCAGATTGTACTTCAGCAGCCAAGCTGCCCCCCGATCCGTGTAGTGGCATCTTGTTCACCTGGTGTGCCTCACAGCAACAGCTTTCATGGTAGCAAGAAGGGGCTTTTCTGTTTTGATCATAACAGGTAGCAATTTAAAGCTTGCTTTTCAGAGTAAATTTTTTGTTGTGTTCTTTTACATAGGAACAGTCATACTGCGTCAGAGAGAAAGTCCTTCTAAGTCCACTATTTTCTCTCTGAGGAGAGCTGGCAGTGGGTACTTAGGAATAAGGGTAAGACCCGGGCAAATACAGAGAGATCCTTGTCCTGGCACACCCTCTCACCTTGCTGAAGCTTAGGCAATACAAGTTTGAAAAGCTAGCTGTGCCTTTGTGTGTAATCGCCTTGAAAGATCTTTTTTATGAGAGTATCTACAGACACTTTTTGAACACATTTGTACTTTTAGTATCCACTCCATCCCTCCAGCAAGCTGTTCTACAGCACACCTGGCTGTTGGGCTTATGAAAAAGTATTTCTTGATTTTTTTAAACTACCGTTTAGAAAAAGCGTGTGTCAAAAAAAGTGAAGCAATGGTGGGAGAGTTTTACTTAGCTTAAGTGATATTTGTGTTAGTTTAGACAAAGCTATTTAATCTCCTGCATTTGGGGAAAAAAAAAAAAGACATCAATGAACAGGTAGTAGCTGCATACAGGGCCACTACTTTTACTGGAGGAAGAAGGACCACAATTCTTATGTACTTCGATCTCAGGTTTTTGGAGACAGTCTTTTTGCCCAGAGTTTCCACAGTGCCCACCTCATTAAGGTCTTCATCCTGGACTCAGGTTCCAAGGCACTATGACAATTGATAATAATGGATTGTTTGAATGATAAATAACAAGCAAATAAAAATTCAGCATTGTGGCTGGGCTGTTGAGTTTTGTGACAAGCATTTTAGTCCCTTTCTGAGAGACTTGATGCAGAGAGAAACATTTTCTTAGATGAATAAGAAAATAATTGGTTTCCTTGAATTCAAGATTACATTCCCTATCTTTTGTTTCCAAACAATGCTTATCGCCGGTGATGATGCTAGTCATCTAGCATCTTCCTTGAGCTGACAGAGTTAGTCACCAACATCTCAGAAATTTATTCAGAGACGATTCTCCAGGTATGTCTGTGGCCAGGAGAACCCCAAGAGTGATCTCTGACCATTTTACTATAAAATCTCCACAAGCTAAATCAGAAAAATCTGGATCTGGAGACATCAGCAAGGCTATGGAAGATTGGCATGAGTCACAGTCACCCTCCACTTCAAAAGATGGCCTTTCTCAGCTCTCTGCATTTAGCACCTTGGCCCGGGGGATCAAGAAAGCATCGCTGCCCTGCAGCGCGTTCAGAGACTGGGGAAGGAGATGTGACTTATGGAGTTACTTATTCCCTGTGTGTGCCAGCTAATGGCCTCTCTGGCCCCTCAGCTCTCCCTCCCCAGGGCAGGTGTGGTAGATACCAATGAGCTGGCATGTAAAGCTGGTGTGGGAGCAGAGTGGGGCAGGGAATTCTCAGTTTACTACAGTGTTTGAAATTTCAGTATCTATCCATGAAGTCCAGGCTGCTTTCCTCTTTCTCTGTCTGCAAACTCTGCCTCACATCGGTATGGAGTGAAAGAAGGATTGGAGCTGATTTGTAAGCCACTGTCCTTTGTAAGCTCTCCTCCCTTCTCAACACTACAGACTTGATACATCTGAAAGTCTGGGGGCTTTTTCATCACATTTAAATCTCCCTTGTGTGATAAATGAGGTGGATGATTTGTATTTACTGTGTGGCATTCCTTTGTTTGCAGGATCTGTTTCTTTCTGGGATGTTTTTTTCCAGGGACGTAAAGAAGCTTTAGTTGTTCCCTGCTGCTTTGTTCTTTACCATTCGCTAATGTAAATGTGGTGGCTGGGGTTTGCTTAGAGGGCTTTGCTGTCTGTCCTCTCTGCCTGGATTGTATCCACAGTCCTGGAGGTTAATCAGGTGGGGATGCTGGTTTTTTTTTTTTTCCTCATACACTTCCTGCTTTCCAGACATGGGTTTGAGAAAAGAAAGGCTTTTGTTCTGGAAGAGCATAATAGCATGCTGGTGAAGAGTTTAGTAAAGCTCCCACTTCTGTGCTGCAGATGGATTAGGAGGTTAACGGGTAGCTGCTATTCCCTTCTCTTTCGGCAGCTCAGGGTGTGCCTGTGCAGACTTGCAGAGCCAGAGCTCTCCAGTAAACAAAGCAGGACGAGGGTGAGGACTTGAGCGTGAACATATCATTGCCTGTGCTGTTTAATTTGTGTCACTCTCACGGGTGTGATGGTAGCCTGTGCTAACTAACACTCTGAGATGATGCCCAGGCAGAGTTCAGAGGAGAGCACAGGCCAAGGGCTGTTTCTCGTAGGCACTGTAGTTATGGCAAACACGGCTAAGGTTAGCTGCATATAGGTACAGGCAGTGGCTTCTTTAATGTATTCTAGCTGTGACATCTCAGCAGAATATTTTGAAGCAGGGAGTAGTGTGTGTCTGCATATAATACACCGGGATCAGGAGAAGAGTATTGTACCAGGTAAGAACAATATGGGTTATTCATATGCTAAGAATACAAGAGTGTTTAGTTTTGAAGCAGAAAACAACACCACAAAAAAATACCCATTCATTTGTGAAGGACTTTTGTAGCTTTCTCCTACATTCACCTTGTCGTGCTTAGTCTGAGTTGTCACATTCCCATTCTCTGTGACTGTGGGGACAGCCAGTAAAGTCCACAGTGAGGTCTAAGGTGCTTGTGCCTGAAAGTATTGGAGCTCTGTGAACTGTTTCCTGCTGCTGACTGTCCCCACTCCCCCTCAAGAGAACCCCACTGTGTAAACTAGTTATGTGTGGTAGCAACCTGCTACGTGTTCTAACTTGGTATTTGCTGCGTCTGTTGTTACCTCCTTGTTACCTTACCTCCATTGTGTTATCCTCCCACTGCACGTCAGTCTTCAGACTGAGGGACAAAGAGAGGTTTTAGGGAGACTTTTACAGTTGTGATGGGGATGGGCCCCACTACGCTGCCGGTCAGAGCCACCACTGGACACGATGCGTTTGCTTTCTGGGTGGGTGGAGAAGAGGCCTTGACCATGGTTACCCAGGCATAACCAACGACACCAAACACAAGAAAAAACATCTTAAACTGATGTAAGAAATTAATGTGGCAGATGATAGTGCTGCCAGAAGAGACTTCCTCCCACTGGGTTTATGAAAAGTAAGTATAAAATTTGCTGTTTGGTCTCTAGGGCCATACGGTCTTGGAGATGAAGCTCCTCCTTGGCAGAGACGTTTACCGGGGCAACAACTCAGCATCACAGGGGATACCCGTGCCTCTTCAATTTTAACTGCTCTGCTCTTAGAAAAGCTCTAGTTGACCATCTTCTCACCCTTTTTAAATCTCTCTACTCTTTTGCTCTCCTTTCTGAGCGTATCTGTCTATTGTACATATCCTGACAAGCTTGTATGGTGTGAAGGGAGACTGAATCAGCGTGACAGAGATTTGGAGCAGGCTCAGCTCAAGGACAGAACCCCCTCAGAGCAGTGTGAGGGGGCTCAACGGGTGGCTTCATGGACAGGAGAGGTGAGAAGGAGCTTGCTGACCCTGCAGTGCAGCTGCCAGTGTTTGGCATCGGAGCCATCTTTAGGAGCTGTTGCTGGGTCCCAGGATGACCTAGGGACCGATGCCCCACAGTTCTTGCCTTTTCTACTTTGCTATAAATACCTACACATTTGGGATAAAATATGATATGTGGATGCCAGGCTAACTGCAGTTAGACGACAGGGGTTATGATGTTATTATTTACATTATGATGCCTAGAGAATTGGGAGTGTCGCCCCGTTGACTCTGCCTTGCACAGCCGTCACAGTAATGTGCTGTGGTGTGCTCTTAATGAGGGTCAGTGGAGCAGTTCAGCAGGGGCAGTGATGGACCATCTGCAGTTTGGAATACCAGGTGCTCAGCATCTCTCAAAATCAGACTATTTGTTTGCATCCTTTAATTAAAACACTCTCAGTTCTCTTAAAGTCTGACTATTAAGTGAGAACGAAGATTGCTGCTTAGGAAAACAGCTGATCATTTTTGCTTAATTAAATGTGTGTATCTCATTGCTGTGTATCTAGACAGGGAAAAATGTGAAAATATTTATCCTCTGTAAATAATACTTACACTCCACGTATTCAAACCTTCTCTCATCACAGAAGCCATTGCATTAAGCTCAAGCATGCTCCACAGCAGCTTTAGCATGTTATATGGGGCAGGTGATGGTGGGTTACTCTCCTCCAAAGAAAAATGGAGAGGCCAAGACTTCCTCTTGGAAAAAGGAAATGTCACAACTTCTCTGGACAGAGGGTGGGAAGGGAGGTGTACAGCATCTCCTGTAACAGGCTCAGTCGTTGAAGAACAAAAAAGAGACTGGGACTTTAAAAAACATGAATGGTTTCTCATGATGGACAGAAAAAGAAGAACACAATGGGAAGTCACTCAGAACAAAAGCACAAAACTTACTATTACCAGAAATAATCATTACAGAGTTTCCAGAATGTGAAAACTGGAAGCTGAGAGGGAGGACAAGGACCCTTCTATCCTGATTTAGAACTGGATTGTGTCAGGAAGAAGTTTACTATCTCTTTCTTACATTTAGTAACTCCCGTTTCAGTTGTCTGCTGGGGTTTTAGTGGTTTACTTCAAGCCAACGTATATCAATGTGTATGTTCATGTAGTGAGAAGAACTACAGAAGCTGGCAAAATCCACAGGCTTGCCTCCTTTCTTCAAGAGTGAGGATTGTCCTGCATATTACATATTTTTGTAAAGTTTAGAGACTATGCAATACAGTTATTCATCTAAAGTGATAACTGCCTAAGAGTTTAGGTGGATATGTCAACCCCTAAAAAGTATCAAATCTATTCCTAACCATAACAAAGACCATAGGGGTCTGAGGGAAGATTTAGATGAGAACCACGAGAGAAATCTTGATCATTTTCACTGCTAAGTTACTGTGTAACTACATTTAACAGATTACTTCTTTAGGCAGATTGTTGTCTCTGGGAATGCATGTTTTTATTTTCTGGAAATTGTATTTTCCACTTGACTGGGTGCTGCTGTTCTGTCAGCTGCTGTGACCGCACTTGGATGCACACACACACACAAACACACAGAGGCTGCTGTCAGAGCACTATACAACTGGAAACATATAAGTTTGGTTAGCAAAAGGAAGAAATGCTAATTACAGGGCAAAATGGTGTACAGTATGCTTATAGCTACAGGTGATAGTGCCTTTACTCAGCACATCATTAAAATATATCTGATACATCAAGCTAAAAGGCTTGCTGTGGTGTGTAAAACAGCAATAGAAACAACAACTTCAGACCTCAGCTCAGTAATGAAAAAAATGAGTATATCTTTTTCCCCAAAGAGAAATGCCTTGCATAAATACCGATCATGAGAACTATTGATGTCAGCAGTCCTTGTAGAGATGTGTCGATGTTGATAAAAAACTCAGTGGCATGGGTGTGGCTTCTGAAAAAGGCAAAAAGGCATAGTGTCTACTTAAATATATGCCAAAGTGCCAGTAACAGAATTCAGCTCTGAAGATGGAAAGGCAGCATTCAGTTGAGAGAAAATACATTTCATTCCACTTCAACACAATCTGAAGCAATTTTAGTTGACGAAAAGGGTATGGACTAGTCTCTGCTGTGTTCCACTTTGCTGTGCTTTCTCCTAATTTCTGCAGGCATTGCCTTTTCTCTATTAGTTGCTCCTCTGTTTATTGGGTGGATTCTTTCCTGTCCTGTTGCGTCATTTCTGTATTTCTTTGTCTCTGTCGCTTTTGCCTATCATCTTTGTTTGTTTGTTTGTTCTGTTTGCTTCTGTTTTTCCTGTCTTTTTTCTTAGAATGATTTCTATTAAAATTGCATTTGGAAGCCTTGACCAAAAATGGAGTGTCCGCTGCGTAAGGACTGCAGATACTATTGCTAGGTAACAATCTCTTCTTCCCATCTAATTAGATAAAACCACAAAAGGACATAAAAGAGAACAAAAACACTTGCAGGTGAGGTAACTTCTTGGCTCTCTTACCTCTTGAAGCTTACCTTATATCAGCTGAGGACAAGAAAGTTGTGGAGAATAGAGGAAAGGAAATTCCCATCTACTTAAAATGAAGAACTTCCATATTATCAGTACTAAGAAGCTGTCCCTTTGCTCTCTCAAATTCACGTACAGACATTTCAAAATCCTTGTGAATAAGCACATGGAAGCAATGTTAACTGTAAGAGGTAAACTACATCCCATAACACATTCTGATGTTACAACAGTCTTTCCCTTTGGATATCTTAAAAGCATTTTGGTTAGTCGGACTCCTGCCTAGAAAAACCCCAGAGCTTCACTCCCTGCTAATAGGCTACCATAATTATTCTGATAACAAGCAACTTTGGTCTCTGCCTTAGGGCTGTTGTCTCAGTAAGTGGGCTGATTTTGTTTGGATTCAGATTTGTTGAAGATTTACTGAAGTCTGTGGGACTCAGTCATTTTCACTGAGAAGACGACTCTTTGTCATCTTGGAGATATTTTCAAAACTAATGAGAACTTGCTGAAGTGAATAACTGCCCCCTACCTGATGTAAAAAAAAGCAGGTCTTTTCTAAAGACCTGCTAAAATTTTCTAAATCTAAATCTTAGGAGTAGTCAGATCTGTTTTCTGGAGGAAATAAAAAGTCGTGACATCAGTCATCAGGAAGAACAGAGCGGGTATCTACATAATCTTATTCAAAATACACTCAGGATCCATGCTGGAGAAGAAGAAAAAGGGAGTCAAACAGTAGAGGAGCAACAGCTAAAGGAAATCATATCTTCCACAGTGTGTAAATGGTGTGTATGCATTTGTCTCAGTGCTGTCAAGTCCAGCATCCCTTGTACACTTTTCATGGACATCTGTGCTGATTTTGACTGAATGAGACCAACACGGCTTTTTCCATAGCGAGACTGCTGTTTGCCACTGCTTGCTTCCACCAAGTGCTGACTTCCACTAAGACTGCAGGACTTTTCCTTGAAAAAAAATCCTCCTCCCCTTCCTTTATCTTTAATCCAGAAAGATATTGATAAATTTCTAACCCAGCCTGGCACGAAACAGCTGCTACTGGTTCTCTTAAAGAAAACTTTGTGTGTCGTCCTGATTGACTAAAAAGTAAATAGACTGCGCAAGATAGATAACGTTTAATTTAAGTTAAAATTATTACTGTTTGCTCAGACATCTCTGAGTCTTTTTGTTTTCTGCTGCTTTGATTCATATTTAGAAAATTCCACTGGAAAATGAAAAGCCCAGGGACATATTTATTGCAAAGATTTTGAATCTTTCATTATTAAGTAACTTGACTGATTGCATTGTTCTTAAACAGACTGAGCTCAGGTGAGGATATGGAAGAATAGATGAGACAAATATTCTAATGGCTTCTAAATAAATGCATCTTTCTACAACAGCCTTTGCTTTTAAAGATCCCACTCTGAAATAGCTTCTTGCATCATTAATGAATAGTGTATAGCTGGCTGATTATTCACCTTCTTTTGTGCAAGAGCTTGGTGGATTTGCTTTGAATATAGACTATGGAATAAATGTGTTTGAGATTTTAAAAGTCCCTGTTTTCTAAAAAAGCAGCTTTGTCACCAACCTATATCTCTGGAAAGGTGTAACATCATCTTTTTTTTCCCCAATTTCTTGGCTTGTGAAAATGTAAATCACATTTTAGGACACCCCCCCAATCTATCTGTAAGTTTTCCTCTGTTCCTGAATAAGCATACTCTTTCAAATCTCAGATGAATTTGAAACCGTGAAAAGTTCTGCTGAAAGAATATAGAAAAAGTTTATTTTGTGTTATTTTCTAAATAAATCACTAGATTATGCCTTTATTTTTCAAGATATATTTAAATGTAACTTTGTAAGTGATGGTGAGACTCTCATGGGGAAGTACTGGTGGTTAGCACGTTTTCTAAAAAAAAAAAAGAAAGATAATCAAACATAGATTTATATTGACCAGCTGCATGTTGCATGAGATCCCCTAGATCTGAGGTTGGTGAAGTTCATGGTCATTCATTACAGTCAGCCTTCCAGTTATCTACAATGGAAGGAAACCTTCAAGTGACAATTGCTTTTCTCCAAAGACAAGATGATTGAGGAATTTACTGACAGTTCTGCTTTTACCCTGAAAAGCTTTCACTACACACCCAAGTGTTTCCCAATAGATAACCACCTCTCTGAAGTTTTCTGCCTTGCATTACTCCCCCCCATGCCTTCCCTCTTTTTTGAGAGATGCTGGGCTCCCTCTGTCACCAGGGAGCTTTGAATGTTTTTCTTTCATAGGTTTTCCAGGAGCATCCACTTTTCTGTATATTTTTTCTCTCCCTCCATTTGTGTTTTTCTGTCTCTTCTATCTTGCAAATCCTTGCATGCACCCAAAGGCATTAGACCTTCACCTGTTCCCTCACAGAGAAAGACACCTTCTGAGGCGTGTTCTTCCCTGTAACTCCTGTGCTGTGCGTGCCTTTTACTTTCCACTACCTCACCTCTAATAAAACCTTTGGTCTTAACATTTAGTAGGAACAATTTTTCAAAATCCTTATCATACACCTAAGGACAGCTTTGCTTCCTACTCCTGTTTTGTCTTAGAATAGCCTAGAATATTTAGGAGGAATAGTAAAATATGATTAGGAGATCTATCACATTCATAATCTTAAGATTTATTTGATATAGGAGCAACCAGTGGCTCATTAGTTCATTCTTGGCATCCTCTTTGTGAAGTTCAGCTACTGCTCTCTTTGAACTTTAACCGTTGCTTGCAGTTACTTTTATGAGACTATCTTTGTAAGAAATGAAGAAAGTCTTAGGTGAAAACCAAGATTCCTCTTAAGTATATTTTGCTCTCCACCAAAAGACTTGCAGCTTGGTTTCCTGAACTTTTACATGCATGTAAGAAAATGGGAACTTCATTCATGAATCTGTTGGTGAATGACAGAAAGCATTTGCAGTTAACAATAAAACACATTCAAAGCTACAAAAACATTATTTTGAGTTTATAAATTTAAGAATTGTTCTGCTTTGTGGGTCAGGAGGAGCTTGAGGCTAGGGAGCCAGCTGGCTTTGTTTGACATCAGATCCAGCTGGGAAGTAGCCAGGTGATTTCTATAAAGGGATAGAAACAAAGTAGGTGGGTTTGGTTGTTTGAAGGAGATTGGGGTGCTAAAGTGCCTGCAGCCTGTGTTGGTCCGGTGGGTGGCTGGGCTTCGCTTCAGTGATACAGCATGTCCTGGAAAATGAAACCTCAGCCGCAACTCCAGTCCTACTGGGTGAGCCTTTAGTCTGCTTTGGTGCTCTGTGACTGAAGGTTTAGCTGTTGAGAGAAGACCTACAGTAGGAGTTTTAAAGTTGGCCCCTGGAGTGGCAGTGTTCAGGCTGTAGGCAAAAGCTTTGGCCTGTTGGATGTCAGGGAAAAGGCGAGTGCAGTTGAGTTCACAGCACATCTCTCATCTGTTGCAGCTAAATCAAGGTAGGGTGGTTTATGGCTGGGACACTTGCATTTTGCTCAGGTTATGTGCAGAAGAAGGTAGTATCTGGCTCTTAGCTTTGCAGGGGCTGTCTTGCAGGGCATGGGCTCCAGCCTCACCCAGGATTTCCGCAGGGAACTCTTGTGTGAACTGTAGGTGCTCCAAGGTCTTGGCTTTGTTCATTGTATCTACCTTACTGTTGTGTGATCCCAAGGTTGTTTTAAGGAGTAAAGATGGTTTTGATGCGTGTTGTGAGTGTTGTACTTAATGATGAGGAAGTGCCTGATGTGGAGTACCTACCCTGGTTGCTAAGATCCTGTTGTTAGTGGGTGGTGTCGTCTTTAGTGGAAATGTTTGTGGCTATAACGTAGGGGGGATGAGTCCTCCTGTTCTGAAAAGTTTAAGCTTCCTCTGAGCATGCTTTTGAGAATGTAAAATTATAATTTGCCATTAACCTTAAGATAAATGTTTGGAATTAAGGTTGTCAAATGCTTTGGTGCTCTGAAGAGATTTATCCCCATTTTTACTCTTAGCATATGCATTTTTCCAACCCTTTGTTAAAAAGTATGTATATTAGCCTGAATCAAAACCTGGGGGGTGAGTGGAGTGTGAATGGGTTGGAGTTTATCAAGATTTTTTTTTTTAAGGAAATAGCAAAATACTTTATTGAGGACTTCAGCGAAGCAAGATAGAGGTCAGGCAAGAGTACCTGGTAACTTTTCTGTGTAGTCACTTGTACTTTATGAATGCTTACAGACAGGTTTGTAGTACTGCTGAAGATGCAAAAATCCTAGCACTGCTCTGTTTCCATGCTTACTTTCCTAAGCAAAACTGTCCTTTTACAATAACCCTTTCCAATATAAGATTGGAAAAAACCAAAAGGTTCATCAGAATGGTACTTGAGGTATTACTGAGAGATTATGCCTGAGATACTCTATACTTTCAAATAGTCTTTTTTAGGTATCCATCTGACTCTTCCCGCTCTTCCACTATGCTATATTGGAGTTATTGAATATACTGATCTTTAGGATGTCCTGTTTATAATATATTGCTGATGATCCAACATATATTGAAGTAGAGAAGAACACTTATTTTTGCTGAATACTAAGCTGAAATGCTACAAGTTCTGCAGAAAAGACGACAAGAAATTTTGTGCGTTAATTATTTTATGTAAAACTCATCAAGTAGAAAACTGTTGGGCTTCTTTCTATCCAAAGATGTATACCTGTGGACTCTGGACAATGGATTTTTTTATTTGTTAAGAGTATATGTAGGGATATGCAAAATATCTTTAGGATTTGTTCCTTTGACTTTGCAAATTTATATAGCAAATATAGAGTATCTATTTTACAATTAGTTTCTTAGACCCTAGTAATTTTATGCAAAAATCCTTGCAGTGTGGATCAAAATATCATGCCCCAAACTAAAATTAGAAATAAAAATTATTTGGGATAAAAGACTGTGGTTATTTTAAGCAAAGGTCATAAGAGAGTGTCGAGAGATGACCGTAAATATACTTGTTTACAAGTTTATTGCCATCATGCTATTGTTTACTGACCTTTTCTTGAAAAGTGGGATGCCAAGAAGGGTGGTGAGAATAGTGCTGTATTTTGACTAGATTTAAGTGAGTCAGCTACTTAATGCCTTTACAGCGATAATATAACTGCCTGATAATTGTTTGCGATTTTTTTTTCCTTGACTCATTCAGGATGAAAACTGTGCTTTGCGGGAATAAAACATGCTAGAATGGTGGCTGAAATACTAATGTTCAAAAGTAGTTTAGTTTCAAAAGAGCTACAGGTAAATGGAAAGCTGCACAAAATTAACGTGCTTATAATTCAATATCTATTTCTCATGCACTAGAGAATTTTTTTCCAAAGCTTTCTCTGAAGTCTAGAAATAGAAAAGTGACTTTTTCAGTACAATGTAAGGCTGAACGTACTAACTGCATCTCTAGAAAACTTTGGCAATGACTTGTTTTTATAACCCAATAAAATAGAATGCATTTTTTCCAATTTGTTCTGCTTGCATTGTTGCAAATGACTCCCACTTTTTCCCCTCAAAAGAGTGAAAAACAATTCCTTGTAAATGCTTTTCACAGAACAAATGGTAAGATATAAGTTACAACACCTGCTTTAAGCACTTGTCCAAGAATATGGACTGCTAATGGCCTTTTTCTAACAAAAGCTTAATCAATAAAGATTAACTGGGGAATTGTGGCATGCAAGTTATTTGCTTTATTTTGTATTGCTAAATAACATTATCAAATTTGACGAACACCCTACCTTCTAAACTTTGAATTCTGTGTAACCCAATTCATTATTATTTTTTCCTTCCCCAAAATAGCTCATGTTAACATCAGGGTGCCTTTTTTTGCTTCTATACTGATATAGCGGATAGTAAGTTTTACCCAGACTTACAGCCCATAGTCAATATATTCAAATGCCTTATTTATATGTAGCAGAATTTGCACAGTTACTTTTCTTTGTGAATGTGAAAAACAAAGGATGCTGTTAGTCTTCTGCTCAAGGCTACAACACTAAAAAAGAATCTTTGGAGACTAAGAAATTTGCCAAGCTTTTCTAAATATTTAGGAACGGTCTTAAGCTTTTCTCTAATATCTGTAAATCTTGATGTAGCATGTCTGCATCCATCTCCCTTTGTGCAATATTCGGCGTACTGTTACAATATGCCTTCATACCAACATCTTGCTGTACATAAAATGGCCAATGCTTTCTGTGTTTTAAGTTGGAGCCAACATGCTTTTGCTCTAAATCCAGCACTATTGCTCCTCTGAGTCCAGGCCAAGATGTGAGTTAGGAGACACACAGGGAGTGTTTTGGGGTTGACTTGTAGTCAGAAACTGAAGCAAAAAGTGCCGAGACTGCTTCACGGCTGCAGAGCACGGGGCTTCTCTGGGGGAACCTCTCTGGGAGGCTGTGGTGCCTGACCCTGCACAAGTCCTCTCTGCACAACATTATTACCTGTGTTCAAGACCTTGTCACGACCTATCGACTTTTGAAGTGTTTCCCACACTAGTCTCTGAAATATATATCATTTCTGACAGCCGCCAACCTGATTTTTTTTTCTCTCCGCAAATTGCTCTCCAGTCAGGACCCCTGATCCTGTGCAGTTAGATGGGATCTTATTGGGCTTGGTGCCTAGTGAGATGAGTGACTGCCTACCCCATAGAAAAGCAGCCCAGTTCTTCAGAGTGGCTGTTCTCTTCTAGGAGGGTTGCTGAAATAGCCAGGGAGCACCCACTGAATATTAATGCTTACATGAAAACTAAATATCCCAATTTCTCTTGTCCTGTGGAAAAGTTGGAAATAATTTGATTTCCCGGCAGGTGCCTCACAGTCCCCAAGTAGACGTTCAGGTGAAGGAATTTGTCATGTGACCTAGAGTAAATGCTAACTGATCAGCTGAACTTGCCTTATTTGGAGAGGAAGGGATTTTTGGTTCAGAAAGCTTTATAGATCTGGAGATGCTGACAATTCGGGTAGGGATGGCAGTTATGGTTTATACAGCTGATCTTGACCCTAATGTTCTCCAGGTGTTCTTGTTAGAGTAACAACCAGTAATTAAATACAGCTTACCTTTTTTCTTCCCCCCTCCAGGGCATGTATAATTTTACTTCCAGTTCAATAACCTTTTTACATCTGAAGTTACTTACAGACAGTTTTAAGGAAAGGTAAACAAAGCACTAGGCATAGTGCAAATTTTGGACAACAGTTGTGATAATTTGGAACCACTATGGAAGTCTTTTGATACCGCAAATTTATTTTTACTTACAGCAGAAACACAATTTTCATGTTTGATTGCCATCTTATTAACTATTTGAATTGCTTAGTAGTTAATGCTTTGGTGTAAACCAAAGCTAATATCTGGCTTGAAAAAAATATATTCTTAGGGTAGTGTAATCAAAATGAAGCAACTTAGACAAAATGTGGGACTTATGCCCACAGACTGGAGACAACTCTTCTTTTTATGCAGCTCTTGTCCTTTGTGTTGCCTGCTATCGTTAACTTTCATCTCACTGACCTGTATGGTAGTGTACATGCCTTAAAATGGTCCAAATTGTCTTTAAGAAATGTGCTAAAATGGGTTGGCCGTAACTTGATAATAAATAGCAATAACTGCAAGATACATGTTTTGCTTCCCTTTTCAATATCTGAGATAATATTTTGGGAATTAATTCTCACCTTCTGATTTTTGGACTTGAAAGAGTTTTCAAGAAACAACAGCAACAAAAAAGCCCTTTAAACCACGTTGGCAGCTGCTACATGTGATATTTCCATTTTATAATATAGTAGTCTAATGGAAATTATTTGCTATTTTTCCTCTTCCAGTAAGAATAAGACATTAATAAACAAGGAATGTTCAGCTGGCTTTGCAGATAACATATATAACACAGCCATAAACCAGAGAAATAAGGGGAACAGTCATATCAGATCACAAGTATCCTTTCTACATGAGTATAAATGAGGCGAACAAATCATCTTCAGAAGATGACAAGTTAAAGGGAAATTTTCTTCGGGGGGGGGGGGCGGGGGAAATCCTGGGTAAAATTCCTGATTAATTCCTGAGCAACCATCAGTTTGAGATATCTGATAATAATTTTAGCCTCTAAATACTTTGGTCAGTGAAGGGGCAAGCTGTACCAGGAAAACGGTTTTTCTGGAGACTGCAGTGCCAAGGCTTGTCTAGGAGTCTGGATAGGAACAGGGAAAATGGATTATCAACCTGACAGTGCATTTTTCTGCTTAGTTAAATAAATAGTCAGACCATGAGGAATTCTTCACCTGTGTTTTTTTCTCTTCTCTTTTTTTCCATTACATAGGGAAGTTTGGCTTAGACGGCAATATTCCTTGTGTGGTGGGTGTCTTGTATGAAGGAGAAGAGGGAAGTGAAGTGTGTGGTTCAGTTGTATGGTGCTAGGTACAATGACAGGGTTTGGTGCTGTGATGCAGGAGCAGTTAAACCAGTCATTTTTAAGAAGTAGGATTACTTTTATTCTAGTGGGTGTGTGGTTTAAGAGCTTGCAGATAAAGCAAAAGGCAGTTGGCAGGTAGTGTACCGTTTTCCTTTGGACGATGTGTTTCCTAGAACAGAAGCCTCAGTCAATCTCAAGCTGTGGTCTAGCATGTTGTCTGCTGCTGCTGTAGCACAGTCCTGAGGAGAGGGATTAAAGGATGCTTCAGATAGGGCAATGCAGGGGCAATGCCTTGGGAAAGAGTGTTGGCAGGAAAGATTCCTTTGTTTTAGTTGTTCTCCTGGAAAAAGAAAAAAACTGTTGTTCTTGGCTGTCTTGTAAGATTCATTGGAGAGGTATTTTATTCTTTTTTTTTTTCTATGTGCTTGCATGTGAGACCTCATAGTACTTGAGCAATAAAATGCTGGATTAATCTTTCCTCCTTCACTATGTGTGTGGTTCTTCTGGAACTGTGCCAAGCCCTGTAGTATCAAGGATGGTATTGGCAGAAATAGGACATTGCTAAAATGCATTCGACTTCTACTGTGACCAAAATGCTCACTCATAAATGCACACCATCCCTTTAACTTGTGAACCTCTCCTGCTTGCTGAATAAGCACTTCTGCTTTGTCCCCAGTCTCTCTGTGAATTACAGTTGGCTGCAATTTGATGGTCACCTGGGGAAAGGGAATACATATTGGGATGGTTTTTCTTCTTTCATGTAATAATCACAAAATATGGCTTGCAGTACACTGCATACCCGACTGCTTCAGAAGGAGGGAAAACTTCCTTCTTCAGTGAGACAGGTGCCATTTAGTATACAGGTGTTTGTGATAAAGCAAAGAAATAGTGCACTCCAGGGGAATTTGATTTTCCCCTATTTTAGAATACGGATATTTCTAGCAAAAACAACTCTGCCTACTGTATGGAAAGGGAAACGATGGCAAGAATTTAACTGCTTCTTTCTCTTCACTTTGATTTAAGAAGCTTCTTGAGTAAAAAGAGACAAAACACTGAGGGGGGGGAGTATGAGATGCTTGTAGAATGGAGGCTTGGAGTCTTAGAAGGAAATAATTTGGACTATAAGCTTCAGTAACAGCAGTGTTGCTGTTGAAGGTTGGTGTCAAGGAAGCAGATTTTCTGCCCTGGATGGGAACAGTTTGCATGTTTTTGCTACTTGTGTATCCAAATGTAATTAGTTACAATGAAATGCATTTTAGCTTCCAGATGATACCTGCAGCATCCATTTACAATAAATAGTTGTCACTCCTGTTATTCTTCCAGCATCATCCGTCTTTTCCAGTGAAACAGTCTCTGTATCAGTTTCACAGCACCATAGGTAAGGATGTCACAGAGGTATCTCAGCATCATGCACTTTCAGTCTGACTGTTTTATTATTAAAAAGACATCTTATTTGGGTTAGCAGTGGAAGGAAAACAACAACCGACAATGTATCAAAGTGTGTGAGGAGATGGGGGAGCTCATAGTAGTTGAAGACAGATTTATCACTTTAATGATATTTTACGGTGTGCTCCTGAATATGCATCAACAGGTTGTAAATAATCCAAAAGGAGGATTTGCACAAGCTCTGAGATGCTTTCAGTGTCCCAGCCCAATTTCAAGCTGTGACAAATAAGCACAAATACTGCAGGCAGCATTTTGCTCATCTTTCTGGCATTCAATCACCTGTAAAACAGACTTTAAAGAAACAATGCTGTGAAACCTGGCTTAACTGACCACTGGAGGAAAAGGGGAAATATCTTTTTAATGGATGTTTTTAAATTATTTGGAATGCTTTATGGAGAATACTTTTTTTGTTACAAAAGTGACTTCTTGCATTATTCTTAACGTATGGAAAATACCACTTTTGAAAATGATGGCCCAGTTTTCTATCTGTTAAAAAAGCTTAGTAAGCAGCAGTAATATCACAGTAACCCCTTTCTTTTACTGAGGTCTGCTGGCAATGTGAGGATGTTTCAATATAGTGGTGACAGTGTGCATTGGGTTTGCATGGCAAGGTTTTGGTAGCAGGGGAGCTTCTGTGAGAAGCTGCTAGAAGCTTCCCCCATGTCGGATAGAGCCAATGCCAGCCAGCTCCAAGACGGATCTGCTGCTGGCCAAGGCTGAGCCCATCAGCGATGGTGGTGGCACCTCTGTGATAAGGGGGAAAAAAAGCCAGAACTGCACAACATCAGCAGCAGTTAGAAATGAGGAGTGAGAATATGTGGGAGAAACAACTCTGCAGATGCCAAGGTCAGTGAAGGAGGGGGAGGAGGTCCTCCAGGCACTGGAGCAGAGATTCCCCTGCGGGCCATGGAGGTTAATGGTGGAGCAAATATCCACCTGCAGCCTGGGGAGGACCTGATGGGTGTGCCTGAAGGAGTCTGACCCTGTGGAAAGCTCACACTGGAGCAGTCTCCTTGCAGGACCTGTGGACCCATGGGGAGAGAGGATCCCAAGGTGGAGGAGTTTGCTGGCAGGATTTGTGACCCCATGGGTGATCCATGCTGGAGCAGTCTGTTCCTGAAGGACTGTACCCTGTGGAAGGGACCCATGTTGGAGCAGTTTGTGAGGAACTGCAGCCTGTGGGAAGGACCCAAGTTGGAGAAGTTCATGGAGAACTGTCTCCCAGGGGAGGGACCTTATGCTGGAGCAGGGGAAGTGTGTGAGGAGTCCTCCCCCTGAGGAGGAAGGAGCAGCAGAAACAACACATGATGAACTGACTGCAACCCCCATTCCCCATCCTGCTATGCTGCTTTTGGGGAGGAGATAGAGAAATCAGGAGTGAAGTTGAGCCTGGAAAGAAGGGAAAGATGGGGGGGCGGGGGGGAGGTGTTTTAAGATTTAGTTTCTATTTCTCATTATCTTACTCTGATTTGGTTGATAATAAATTAATTAAGATTTCCCCTAGTCAAGCCTGTTTTGCCTATGATGGTAATTGGTGAGTGATCTTTCCCTGTCCTTATCTTGACCCATGAACCTTTCATTATATTTTCTCTCTTCTGTCCAGCTGAGGAGGAGGAGTGATAGAGTGGCTTTGGTGGGCACCTGGCATCCAGCCAGGGTCAACCCACCACACAGTGAACTTATAATAGAAATCTCTCTTAGGAAAGTGCCAGTTCAGACAGGACTTAGTTGGAAAAGAAACCCTCTTGGATCCCGGATAAAACTTCTGGTCACGATCAGGAAGGAAGAACCACCCGCAATAGGAAATAATTGATCCCTTTGTTAAGGGTCAGTTAAGCCTGTTGCACATCCTCCTAATGCGTATTGTCAAACTACATGAGCACTAAATGCAGGAACAGTGGTGCGGTTGTGTAGAAACCTTCCTTCTACTAAAAGCTGCATCCACTCCTGTTCAGTGTGTCAGATCCAAATATTCTAACTGCATCAAATAACATGGGGATTTGACCCTGGTTTCTTTGTAACCTGTGGAAAAGCTCTGCCTACTGGTTGCTCTGGACAAGCATTTGTGTTAATGGACTTTGGTACAGGGACTTCTACATCCCTTTGAAAGACCCAAATTCAGTTGAGGTCTTCACTGATGGAAGAAGGGGAGGATTCTCTGGTGGTCAGTGCTGTGACTTAGGAAGTCTTGGAAACTGGAACCTCACAAATACTATTTTCAGATATGTGATCCAAAGGGAAAGTGTTTATTAAATAAGTTCATTGATACTTCTAGGTATATAATGTAAATATACTAGTGCACATACAAGGCCTGAATACTTAACATTAGGGTGTTGGAAGCTGCAACTCCAAAATGACACAGTGGATTGATGGTGAACATCCTTCTTGCTGATGACTATATTGAGCAGTTTGATCAGCTTTGTGCTGTTAAGAAGCTTCAAACCTTCAGTTTTGAGACAATCTATTACCAGTCAGTCACTGAAAACTTGAAGCACACTGTTTCTGGAGAAGAGAGTGTTTTCCTATGCACTTGCTCACTCTGTTGGGCTGCGTGAGTGCTTATGCCTGTTTGCAAGGGAGTGAGGTGATGAATGAATGACAGCCACCTTCCTCAGTGCTCTGTAAAGAAACTAGGAATGGGGAGAGAAGCATCAGTGCAATGGCTGAGGTAATCAAAGTGTAAGTAGAGAGAGAGCTCTATAAAGGGGGTTTTAAACAAGCCTATAATGTATGCCAGAGGACAGAACACTTCTGTGTAACTTTTGAATGTGCTTGATAATCATGAAAAGCATAATCTCCCAAACTGTTTTCCGTCATCCAATTGCTGAACTCACCATGTTAGATTTGTTGCTGAACCTCATCACTAGACGTTGCAGTACCCAGCTAACTCTTCTGTGTGCTCCTCATTTACACGCTCCGAACCCCACCTAGTATACCACTTTAGTTATGAAGTACCTTGAACAGACCAAAGGAGGCTTTCACCTTGTGTTTCTTGTGGAATGGGCTCTGCATATAGGAGAAAGGTCACTTTCTGTGAACTTCCTAAATTCCTTGCAATGTGTGTGCATGTGCATGCACATGCTTGCAAGAACACACACCCAGCCATAGATTTAATAAGAAGCTGTTGGTTTAGCTATGAAAAACCTGTTCTGTCCAGTGCCTTGGATGTCTAGATGGGAAATCTATCATTCAAGGTTGTATCTGTTTCTAAACAAGGAATTAAATTACACTGCCTTCATAAAATCACAGTACAGAGAAGTTTGAGACAGTGTAATCCATTTTTAAAATCTAGGCTACAGTCACAGTGACTGAAAGAGCAGCTGCTGCTGCTTCGTGTATCAGCTGTGAAATGGGCTGGCATCATTAATTCTATAACCAAATAAATGCAGATGTTCGCAAGAGCTTTTGGGTTTTCCTCCTCAGAATATCCAAAGGTCACACCGCTTCTTGAGGGTCGACTGCTAGCAACGCTTCTCGTTAGTTTAAGGACAAAGAGTTTCACTGTTTGGAGGCAGTGCCAATACTGGAGATGGGGAAAAATCCTGGCATGAAATTGTTCATTCTTGTTGTGTTATGAAACACTGATATTTGTGCTGTGTGACTCGGGAAGTGCTAGTGTGTCTTGTCATCGTATGCCGTCCATTTCAACCATTACGTGATGTGTTGCTTTTCCTTTGGGAGGAAGCAAGTTTTTAGGAGGACAAATGGAGATAGATGGTTTTATAAGTTTGTCTGAACTCCATGTTTTCAGTGAAATCTGAATTTGTAAACTCATGGGAATATAGGGAGGAGAATAAGCAGCTGTGTAAAATGGAGGACGATGGGACTTAACTGTACTTGAAGGTGTTGATTAAAAATTAAAACAAACTTCTTGAGGCCAAAGCAGTTCAAGGTCAACAAACAACTCTTTGTTCTTTTCCTTTTCTTTTTTTTTTTTACACTGATGAATTGTTTCTTCCTGACCTGAGATCTTTGTCTCTCAGCTTCCTCAAAGTTCAGATTATCACTTAAGCTGTTGAACAGCGTGGTTCATATTGATAATATTCATTTCTTTTGCTGATATAAAATCATGCTATTTGTCACTTTTTGTGAGAAAGATTGAACAGCAATTTTACAAGCTTTAGTTAATGCTAGCTTAGATCAGTATTTTGAGACTGTCATTTACAGCAGGATGCTGCTGTGAAATCACAGGGTAGCCCCAGATTTGTTATGTTTGTTGTAATCCCAATTAAATTAAAGGATTTATAGTTAGCTGAGAAAATACATTGCTCCATGCCACCCTTTTATACCCCACTAAGCTTTCCTGTAAAAATTAAACACATGCTTTCATATGTATGAGTGCTTACATTAGCTCAGAGTTTTGCTGTTCATCAATTTTTATGCACAATATAGTATCTTTAATGGATTTTAGGCTGAATTACAATGGCTGAGGTGTTTTGGTGGAAATTAAAAAAGATACCTGTAGAACACTAATGCTGTTGCATGGATATAGCGCATGCTGAAATATCACTTGTATGAATAAATGAAGCCAGACCTTTAAAACTATATGGTTCTCTTCTTGATACTGCAAGATTCTAAACATGGGAAATTTAATGCCTCAGCTGTTTTGGAGATCATTTACTGAAAACGTTTAGACTTTCAATTGCAATATAAATATAGTAATTTTCAGTTGTCTTATGCCTTCCTATTTGATAGGACCTTTTTGAATGTTTCTTAAAACATCTGTCTCTCTGTTGGTCCCAAGTGTGTGCGTGTGGAGAAATGACGACAGTGGTAGGTCTTCACTGGTGAGAACCTAGTAATTGATGTTGGTAGAGCTGGTTTTCTGATGGTTGGTGGCTGCAGCTTAATTTGCATGAATAAAAATGTTGTTTTCAGCTATGTGTACAAGTGCAGTGAGCTGCAGGCTTGGCCCTGATTGAAAAACATCATTGAGTCACTGCAGAGATCTGGATGCCTATTTTGTCTTTACTGTAATGGAATTTAGATATTCAAATCTCTTGAGTGGTTCTGAGGGTCTTGCCTGGATGTGCACATGAACGCACAAATTTGTCTCCCTTGCATTTTTCCTTCTTGTTTAGAAAAGTTAGTCATCTGCTTCTGGTATTCATTGATGTTATCTTCACTGATCAAGTTAATTTTATGTAACTGAAATATTTTAGTCCTCTTCTACTAATGCTAACAACATATTCTACCACTGAAGTCTAATGGAAATAAACTATTCTCCCTTTTATTCTTCTCATCTGTTTATATCATTAATATGTTATATAAATTATAAATATATTTATATAATGGGGAGGGTCTCATTATCCTGGTATCCTTTCACAGCAAGTGATGCTTCCATTCAGATCTTATCAAGGGCATTATAGAGTAGTATCTAATTCTGTTGTTATCAGCTGTGTTAAGTACCATTTCCCATGATTCTTAATGCAATGGATATGTTATCAGCAGACCTATAGTTGAATTCTCCATCCATGTATCTGGAAGGAAAAAGTAATTGGAGAGCTTTGGAGGGCTTCCAGCATTGTGTTGATGGCCTTATCACAAAAAACAAGGCTAGGAAAGGTAGAATTTGAGTCTGGTGCATACCTTGAACTGATTGTACTAGCTCAGATTGAAAGCACTTCTCTACTAGAAAAAGCTTTCTCCAGAAGAGGAAATGAGCCAGGCACAACAACTAAAGATTATTTTGGTTTAGCTTTACAATGAGCAGCAACTTGTATGGGCATACGTGGTTTTGGATGCTATGTTGAATGACTATTGATGACCAATGATGAATTGAAAGTGTTTTTTAAACTATCACATATATTTATAGCTCTTGAGCAGTGCATACTCAGAGCCCACTGACTGATCAGAGAAGTTGCGAGCAGGATGGAAAGGAAAAAGACTTAACTTCTTCCTAAAATCCAATTTGGGACCATAGGTTAAGTATTTTAGTAAGTCTTGCTCCTGAACAAAGTTTGGATGGATGGTTTCTGTGTGTTTGCATATCTAGACTTGGCTTTATGTAATAATTTTTATCATGAGTTTCCTGGAGTACTGGCATTTGGTGAAAGACAAAGCTGTCTAACTTTTTCCACATATGGAATCTTCTTCCTTTTAAAAATCTTTCTGGAATAATGAACAAAACCTTCTAACCTTGAGCACAAAAAAACCCTTCATCTAAAGACGCGAAATGTTGCATATTCTTGTTTAACTTGCTTTCTTATACCAACTCCTTTCTCTTTGTCCCCCACATTACCTTACTCATTTAGGTTTTCCTTCTGACTCTTTCTTTCCTTTTACCCTCTGGTGCTCAGATGAGAACCCCACAGCCCTTTATTGAAAGACTGGTGGGAGGCAGGGAGAGAAAGAGTTGCAGTTACAGTAATGAAAAGACCATGCAATTTATTATGAATGATAGTATAATTGCCAGGAAATGTGATTTATTACAGAGATTGGCTACTTGCCAAGCCTGTTGGCATAAGCTGCCTCCTTTTCATGAGAAGGACCCAAAAGTAGAATTGTGACAAGGTAGTGGTTATCCATTTCAACTTGGCATTTGCAACAAAATGGTTTGGTTTCTATCTAAGCCATCTCCGGAACTAACACGAACAAAGATCTGTAAGTGAAGATGAGGGAGTGTTAGCAATGATATCAAACAAGAGAAAGTTATGCCAGGGTTTTAATCTTGATAAATTTAAACCTTCATAAAAGGTTTTAAAAGCACTGCATTCACACCTTTTCAATTTTTCATGTTTGTCACAGAATGCACTGAGCAATGCTGCACTAGTATTTATAAGAAACAATTCTGCCTCACTAAGAAATACATGACATTCTTCTACTCTAGTTTATTACTACAACACTCCAGTTATTATCTGAATTCTGCACTTCGGGGGAATTTGACCCCTCTTGTATGGAGAAGAAGAATTTTTATTTCAATGAGATATCTTGCCAAGAACCTATGCTCTTTCAGTAATCTCCAAATGTGTTTTAAGTTTCACCTTGGTATATTGACTACAGCTCTGACATGGTCAAAATATCTTTAAAGCTCAGCCTTGAAGTAGTTGGAGAGGCCATTGTTGCCTTGCTGTTTCCCATCTGTTAATTGAGCTCCGAGAGTCCCTTTCTCCTTTGTGAGCTTTCACAACATTCACTGACTCTGACATGTTTAATTTGCTTAGTGAATTATGTATGACAAGAAACATCTTGCTTGCTGCACAGGGAACAGCCTCTGCTGTGAACTGTGGTGCTTGTCTGCTGCATGTGGTGTTAATCTCAGCCACAGATACTCCTAGAAATCTGTGTAGGATTTAAAAATTAAAAAAAATAAAAAATTAAGTGGGGGGGAAATATACCTGAATAATGAAATGTGATTGAAGAATTTTTCACAAGACAGGAAGCAAGATGATACGATATTTTGTTTTGGCATATTCAGCCATTATGCTTTACATCTGAAAGACCCTGGCTGATACCTCTGCTGACTATGAGGCACCAAATTATAAGCAGAGCTCCCCATTGATTCTGGATGCGATGAGGAAACTTATGGAACATTGTCATGAGACGATTGTATGGATCAAACATCACAGATCATCAACGTGGCTTCAAATCTCTTTTGAGAGCTTTTTTCAAAGCAATGCAAGGTGTGCTTTTTCTGCCTCTAGAACAGGTGTGAGCCCTGGTGTTCCTGTCCCCACTTGTTTTGGGGCTTTTGAAGTGTATGTGGGAAATCCTAGTTTAGGTGATGCTAATGTGAATGGATAGATGACAAAATAGTGTTATGTCACGTTAAAGTCAGGTTGATGTTTGAATCAAATGGTTTCTTCTCTATCTGGTATGATGACACACTGCTGCTATGGATCTGAACTTCAGGGTTTTCGATGGAAACCATTTATATCTTCAAATTGTGTTTATTGCATACTAGTTCACTTCATCACCCCTGTCTGGTTATGCATGTTTACCCTCCCCTCATTGCAAATAATGATAAACAAAACTTTGTTGTACTGGAGTCTGGGTGTAAAGGATCTAAAGCCTCACTAATATGAATCCACTGATTTTTTTTTTCCACATAATAACATACCCTTTTTCTTGTAAAAAGATGTACGGATGTCTGTTCAACATTTTCAGTACAATAAGATAAATGCTGATGACAATAAGATAAATGTTGATTAAAAAAGCCTTTCCAAAGGGATTAAAAAGACTCAGGGTCGTTTGAGTATATTAATTTCATATTTTTATTAATAAGGAGTAATAACATCTCAAGGATAAAAAGAGTAGCTCTTTTTACTTCTTGAAATATGCTGTTTATGAAGGTTGAATAACAACACGAACTGTAAGACTAAAGATCAATTTTAAACCTCTGTTATATGCTTTGATTTATAATTGGTTACTGGAAGATCTGAAAGGATTATGGGATAAAATGGAGGGAGGATGGAGTTGATAAGTGAGGTAAACCTGTATGAAATGTTTGGAGATGGAGAACCGGAACCTTCTCTTCATTTGAAATAGAAGTTTAAAGTCTTTTCTCTTAAACGAGGTCAGCTGTATCATTGAAATGAAGTAGGTGTATTTGCAATGTTTGGATACTAGTTCCAAAAATAATTTTGGCTTGGTTGTCTTTCCTTACCCCCACCCCAAAATTTTTTTATGGTTACATTTTTCTCTTTGAGAAGGAACGATGTTTTAAAATTTGTTTAGGGAGACAATTCAATTGGCATTTCTACATCTGAGACTTCTAAGAAAAGTCATACTGGTGTATGGTAAGTATTACACACGCTACTCTGTGCGTTGCCAAAATGCTCGGCAAGATGGTGTGCTTCACATGTGCTGTGACTGTAAAAATTTGATCTTGTCAGTAATAAAGGAGTAACAAAAATGTTTGCTTTAGTGAATGTAACTTCAAGCCAACAGGGCTGCCTGGTTTGGAGGACCTTGGAGAGGCTTGGTTATTTTCCAAGGTAAGTTATTACATGTTTGGAACAAGAAATGTTTTGCTTACTCTCAGCTTATTGTGCCACTTTTGAACTAACTTTTTTCTAACTTGCAAAAGTCTCCTAGTACAGAGTTCACGAGTTTGCTCATATGCAAATGAATTTAGTTCCATCTCAGTGAAGAAAGTGAAAAAAATTTTCTTTCTCCCCAATCAACCATTTGGAAATTTTTCTAGTTATGACTTTTCAAAATAATAAAAATTATGATATATCTAATTAAACTGCCTTTTTTAACTTTTCATTCTGTATGCAGTATTTTGCTTGAAAATGTCATGTTTTCCGACTTTTGTCAACAGCACATGCTTCAGTTTGTACTTTTCAGTCTCGAGTTGTCAAATTCATTAGCTTGATTACACTGAATGTCATCATACTAATAATGCACATCCTTGTCTATATGCAGATTCCACTGAAGTGAGTGGGAGTTCAGCTATCGATTTTTGTGAAAACAGCTACATATTTTACTTCAGGGAAAATATTTTACTTGTAGAACTTACACTAATCACTAGAAAAATCTGAAGGTTTAAATGCTGGGTAAAGAGTGCAGAAGTTGAGATGTTCGTCCCAACATCTGCAATCTGGAAAATTGTCTGAAAATCTCTTTTGTAGTATTTGTAGAAGTCCCAATTTGGGAGCAATAAAAAGCCTTTCCACTTATGCATTTTTGGCACTGCTTTCTAGATTCACTTGTGAAACAAAAGAGCAGCACAGTTGTAAAAGAAGAAAAAATAATAAATCAAAGGAAATGAGGTTTGAACTGCCAAAATCAAAATTCATTTTCTGTTCATCAAGCCTACATTTTTATATTAAATCTTGCCTGAATTATGATTTTTTTTTTAGTCAGATGTTAATACCTCAGTCTGTACACTTGAGTTTATTGATCCAGATTATGATCAATACTAAAGAATAATAAATACTGGAATGCATAAATAATGGTATATGCTTTATTTTGCAAAGTTCAGTTATCTGTTGGAAATATAAAACATACTTGTCTTGTAAGGCACTCTGATCTTTTTCACATTTATTTAAAATAGGACAGGGGTAACAGTTTTAAACTGAAAGAGGGGAGATGTATATTAGATATTAGGAAGAAATTCTTTACTGTGAGGGTGGTGAGACACTGGTTGCCCAGGGAAGTTGTGGATGCTCCATCCCTGGAAGTGTTCAAGGCCAGGTTGGATGGGGCTTTGAGCAACCTGGTCTGGTGTGAGGTGTCCCTGCCCATGGCAGGGGGTTGGAACTAGGTGATCTTTAAGGTCCCTTCCAACCCGAACCATTCTACTATAAAGGGTGCAGCTACAGGGTAGAGTAGAATTGCTCTTGCAGTAGGACACTGTCCTGCACTAAGCCTATTACCTTGACTATGATATAGCACATGTCCATCACTGGGGGGATTATACTTGGGGAGTGGGGAAAAAAAAAAAAAAAGACTGTTAACAACCTAGGGAAAAAGACATTTGGAGTCCGGTGAAGTCTCTCTAGTACCAGTCTCTTCTGCTGAAGGCAGTGTAAGGCTGTGGGGTTCCTGAGTGTGTGCTAGTTTCCACATGCTCCTGACAAGAGTGAGAACTACCGTCTCCAGACTCCGGGTGCGGATGGATGCACTCCGAAATGGCATGGGATAGCAACCCTGCATAAGAGTACGTGTTGTCCAGTGTCATACTGAAACCCGTATTTCTGCAGAGAAAATAGTGTCAAAAAAGAGCAGATTCTGCTTTAGTCCTTGTCATTAATGCCTGACTAGACAGACTTCTCCTTGATGGGGGATGATATCCTGATTTGCTATCAGGATATTTGCTATCCTGATCCCATTTCTTCCCCTGAGTATGTGGGAGACTTCTGCAAAGTGATCATTTCTTCTGTGTGGATCTTCTGAAATGTCCTGGCAAAGCTTGCAGTTAGACTGGAAAGAGAAAAAGAAAAAGCTCTTAAGCAAATGAAAATGGCAAGTCTATGTAGTGAAAGGAAAAATACTGAAACAAAGTGTCAGAAGACAGGTCTTGAAAGGCCGTATTTGTGTCACAGCAACTTTCTAAGCCTGACTAACTGGTGATGCACCTGACTCTGGACTCCAGGTCTGTACAGGTGTCCTTTTTATTAGAGAAGCCTGTACAACTTACAACTTTACTGCAGTTACTGAGCAAGATCATCATGGAGAATCCCCATGGTGACTGGCCTTTTGGAAGTAAACATGGAAGTGTTGTTTTGCCTTGTCCCACTGCTGGTGTCGCAGGTTGGGAGAGCACAACTGTGTCCTAAAGCATCCAACAGAGCTGTTCGCTTAGTAATTCCATTATGTTGATGGTGGTACATGTTAGTACAAGCAGTGATTACTTGTTTGGTTTCATTTGTACAGCTCACAAGCACAGGGAATATGGACTTCCTCATTACAAAAGGAGCTGTTATTAAACATGAAAAGCTTCCCTTGTATTTCAAATATTTGAAGTTGCCATGACACTTGAAGAATAAGAAAGAGGTAGATATGGCTTATCCACAGCAATAATCCAAAGCAAGTGTATATTTGAATTCAAGTGAACAAGTAACCATATGTGAACAGCTGTTACTCACTTGTCAACTATCAATTTATTGGAAGAGGTATGGAACTGAACAGACTCTTACATGCCCCTTATGATGTGCCCCTTATGATGTGTGATGCCCCTTACATTCCTTACGATGTGCTCTCTGCATGGACTTGTCATGCTTTTGGGGAAGGAGAAAAACAAAACCTGAAAATGGTACTGGCCAGAAATTCTGTGTGATCACAGAAATGTGGTGTTAGCTGTTGCAAGCTGTTGCTCTGACGCAAACGTTCTGAGAGGAGATGGTATCATCTTCCCTTTTGCTTAAGCAACTACAGGAACTGTTTTGCAGATGAGAAGGTTGAATTTTTTTAATTTTTTTTAATCACTTTCAAATCATCCACCAAGGCTCTTCAAAGCATGGGCAATTAGAATGGATTTTCATAACTATTATCTTGCCTTTCACTTGCTATCTAAGAAACTGTCTGATCATTTAGGGACCTATGTTTGCTGATTTAAAGTGGTGATATAACAGGCCTCTGATAGTAACTCAGTTTTAGTTGGTGAGGTACTTTTGTTCCTGTTAAGCTTGCTATGACAAACGCAGTTGACTCTTCTGGGGCGAAAAAAGCAGAGGAGCTGGTGTGTGCATTTCCTTCCCACACCCATCCAAAAAACCCCTAGTGTTAGTATTTCTGGCTACAGATCTGTGATGCTTTTGTGTCAAAAGACCAAGCAAAGTGAGTTGCAATGTGTGTGAATGTTCGCACAGAACACTGTGGGAATCCCACTGGATTTACTGGTGCCCTTCTTGTGCAGGTCTGCGCTTCTCTTCTATGTACACGTCATGACTGAAGCTGGGATTTCACCAATACTGTCAATGTGCTGCGCACCACTGACACTGAATGCAGAAGTGTGTGGTGGCTTGTTCACCTTAACAGTTGAAGTTGTAAAAGGTTTTGTGGTGGAGGGGTAAAACTACTGCAATTTTGCAGCTGTTGTCCTGACCTGGTTATTATTGGCCCCTAAAGATGCACTATAGGGAAATGTGTGATCTCTTTGATGGGGCAAGATATTTGACATATGCATTGCACCCGTGAGGCATGTCTATATGCAGTGTAAACGGGCACACTTCCTTTAAACTGATTCTGGTAGCTGAAGCCACATCTTTGGTGGCTGACTCAGCCATGCCTGTGGATGAGAATGTGGTTTCCTGGGGCTGGTTCCATCCCATATGCAATCCTCTGACTTGTGACAGCGTATTTCTGGCCATAATATATGTTATACCATGACCTATTGCTCCTCCTAGGTACGTCTACCAGCAGGGACAGTATAGTCTAGTAATGGTAATTCAGCCAGCATTGACAATACGGTCTGATAGTGGTTTATGCCCTGGTCACCCACCAGCTGCTGGAAGGGTTGGTTGGAGACCTCTATGTGAAGAACCACTGAGAGCGGTGCTGTGTCAGCTGCTGTTCCTCTTTTCTGCTTTCTTGTCACTACTGTTGTGGCTGAAAGCAAAGCCAGGGCTTTGTCTCCAGCATTTTCCTCCCAAGACCGCCAAGCAGGCTCTCGATGAAGACAAATGGGTCTCACTCTCTAGTGCAGCCAGTCTGGTGTACGGAGAAAAAGACTGTATATGTTAGTCCTTCTTGTCTCCCCTCAGACAGGGGGGAAAAAAGAGTGCTCCTTCAGCAAACTAGTCCCCTGCCACAGCACCCAGAGCTGGTCACCTCTAGGCTGTTTGTTCCAGGATTTACATCAGCTGCAATTTACCCAGCTTCCTAACAAAACACTGGTTTGCCTCAATATTAGTCTCATCTTTTCTTAGTGCAGCTTAATGAACAGGTGACTGGTCATCTTCTAAACGATTATTCCCACTGTCCTAAGAGAAGCCATGTGGGAAATACCTGAGGGCAGGAAATACCTATCTTCCCCCAGTGAGGCATGGGGGACCTTCTGGCCAGATCCCATCCTACCGAACTGGCTTAGGGATTGCACTGGGACTCCGCCTGGCTCCTGCCCTGCCTTCCCTGGTGGCTGGTTTATTTGTGACTTCTGTGTTGATTTAATGGTACTTAGTTTGTGTTTGCACCTCTTGAGTCAGAGGCTTACGTGACACAGCTCAGGCTCCTCTTCTCCTCTTTGGAACAGGACGTACTGGCTGTTGTGTGTAAAATATCCAGTATGTGGGAGGGGTTTTATTATCAAATTAGCAGACTGAAACATTACAAAGTACATCTTGCTTCCTTGTAGTAGTTAGAAGATTTACAGAAGAAAAGTGAGTTAACAATATTTTAGTTGAGCAAGGAGGAGATGCTAGTTTTCACATCTTGACACCACAACTCGGGGATTTACTAATCCTCTAAATAAATCTGATTAATATATTTAAGCTGTAAAGCAAGCTTTTCATCTTGCCCAGAAGTCAAAACCAGCCCTTTGCTGCAGGGCCTACTTTGCAGCAAGCTGATGTGCTCTAGAAAATAACTCACTGAGGGGAGGCAAAACCTCAGCGTGGCTTGTGGAGAATCTACGTTCAGAAAGCAAGGGCAGAAATGGAGTTTATTCATCCAGATCATCATGATAGAACACAGGCTGATAAGTATACTGCCTCTGGAAGAAAGGCCTAAAATTGCTGACAGGAGTCCGTGCTGTATACCATACAAAAGTTGCATATGCAGTAGCAGGAGTTTAGCAGATTATCTGTGTGTCTGTTGGAGGTATTTATTTTTTTCCTCCCCACATGCAGAGAGTCTACATCCCTTGACTGTCTGTATAAATCTTGCGTGCCACCAAAAGTGAGCTTATATGTCCCTCTCCTAAGAACTGGGGAATAATTTTTTTTGGCTGAGTATTTTGATATAATCAGCTTTTAACTGGAAAAAACAAGTTCCAAACACTTCTGCTTAAAACCAGCATGCAGTAGTTTGACCAAAACCCAACACTTCAGGGGAGCTGAATACACTCTGTATTCTTATTCTTTAAAGACCAGACGGTGATGTAATTGCAGTTCCTGTAATGCATAACTTGGGAGCTACTGTGGAGTTCTGATAACCTCAAAGCTACGAGGTGACAGAGAAGATGTGTTGTCTGAGGAGCCTGTGCAAGCAGGAGAATGAAAGAACCTGACCTCAACTATAGTTCTGAGCATACTGTGGTCAGTCATCTTTATGGAAGGAAATACTTCTGGGTCAAGCTAGAAATGCTTTTGACTTGCTCTCTTCTAAATTACCTTTCCTGTTGGTTGCCTACACTTTTTTCCAGATGCTTTTTTTTTTTATTCCAGTTTGCTTCTGCCCAAATCCCCAAATTCTTGCCGTTACAGGTTCTTGAGGAAATAGTACAGTCAGAAAGTTTTGATAAGATAGGGTGACTGCTGAAACACGGCAATAGTGATTTATGATAGCTTTATGAACACCAACCGGTGCACTTTTAAAGAAAATAGAAAGCTTTGCTCTTTGAAGATGAAACATGACTTCCACAGTTTAGTCTGTCTGCATAAAGAAAATCTTATCTGTGAGTTCATCTTCTGTTTTTAGCATTCATCAGTTTTAGTAACTGTTGCCCTTGTGTATGTTGTCGTGGACAGATATTGTACTGTCACTTATGTGATCTTTTTTGAGTTGCTTAGTGTGGCAACGTATTGCTAGGTCTATGTATAATCTTATGCTGTTAACTGTCATTATAGAAAGATAGAAATAAAGCTTCCTGACTTTTTTTTTCCCCAACCTGGTGACAAGGCCATTATATAAAAATTTCTCCTGAAATGAACCTCTGTAGTCATCGGAGGTACTGCAAACTGCTTGGAAGGCATGCTTTTAAACTGTGAATTTGAAAAGATTGTAAAGAATAATATAGCTGAGCTTGAAAATAATGACATATCAATGATGTCTGGATAAGATATTTTAAAAGTCTGAATTCATCATTGTAAGGTCTATGGGTTCATTTAATTTTTCATTAGCATAACCGACTAAATATCAATATTTCCATTATTGCTGTGTTTTGTAGTGCTTTGTGAGACAGTTAATTTAAAGCCAGTCTTCTTTCGATCCCTATTTGGTGAATGCGTAAGAGAATTGCAAATGGTTTGATTTGTGCTTTTGCAGCACTTCCAGTAGCTTGAAATGTTGCTATTTTTTGTATTTCCTAAAGATGTACTTTTGTGAAATTTAGATAAATTTTGGTTCATAATATAGAGCAGGGCTATTATAAAAGTACTTAATCCTAGCAACGCTCTCTGCATCTCTGTTTTGCTGTGATATCATTGAGTCAGGTTCATTTTTAACATCTTTGTATCAACAAATTATTCTGCTCACAAGGTTGGTAAAATTGCCTTCTCCTGAAGGAAGGGGTAAGATAGCTTACTCTGTCCTCTCCCCTCCTTTCTTCCCCACCTCTAATAATAATTAAAATGAGAAAAGGGAGCTTGACAGTGATGGCTAATACACTGTATTAAGGAGAAAGAAAATATGCACAAAGCCTGAATTCCTGACTACCACCTTGTGGGGAAGAAAGGAGGCCAGCCAAAAGAGAGACTTTTTTTGAGACAATATTAACATAAATAGATTAAATGTAGGGGAGGAAATGAAAGGAAACTACCTTTTATAAACTTCTGTCTTTCTAAAATTATGAATAAATGCTTGTATTTTCTTTCTCTTTTTCTTGTGTGTTGTGGTTTTTTTCATTTAAGATGATTTGAGTAGAGTATGCGTTAAGTCAGCAGGGAAATAGCAAGGTGTTTCTTAGCCAAAATCATGGCATTTTCTAACCTCTGAGCTTAAGACACTGTAAGTGCCTGAGCTCACCAGCATGCTGCACCGCAATCCAAGGGTGATAGCATGGGCCCCCGTCTCCCCCACATGTTGCAGATGGTGGAAAGCTTGTAGAGAGGATCAAGAAAACGCCTTCCAGCAACTGTGGGCTATGCTGAAACTCTTGAGCATGAAGAAATTCAGTACGTACTTCAACATCAGGTGTCATGGGAGCAACATATGCTTCATTGCCCTTCCTAGCATAGGCCCCTTACTGTCTATTGGCCTGGATTTCTGGACCAGCCTCTGGAGAGACCTTAAGTAAACTTCTTGTTGTGGTGGGTTTTTTTATTGTGTTGTTTGTTTGTTTTTAATTCTGCTGTATTGTTACCATATTCATCTTTGTTACACTGAAGCTGATGGTGTGCAATATCTACCCCTCAAGTTTTAAAAGCAGTTTTCTTTATTAAAATAAAAAAGGCATAGGAAAAATTACTTTGGTCACATTCCTATGTGGTGTTTGCAGTTTCATAATATGAAGCTAAGCAAGAAGGGAAAGAGATGAATTGTTCCATGTAAGGGGGACTCCAGAAGAAGAAAGGTTTTCCCTTCTCTCTTTTTCTTGCACCATAAAAAAGACAGCATCGGAGTGGTGCTGGTCAGAGAAATGGTCTTTCAAGATCAAGATAAAAAAGAATAAATTAAATCTTGCTTGAAGTATTAAGACTGAGTCATGCAATAAGTATTTAAATCTTTTTAGTGATTGAAGCTTTTAGATGTAGATAACCATTTAAGCTTGCTCTGCTTTTGAACTGAAAATAGCAAAATAGTGATACGGCAGTGTAATGATAAGATGGGTGTAACATAAAAAAAGATGGGCATGAAAGGGAGGGTGAGCATGAAGCAATGAAAGTTCTAGTTGTTCCTTAAGGTGAAAAGCTGTTAGTGCCGAACTGGTGATTCTTCAGTTACCATAGTACACATGCTGTAATTCTTACTCTGCTACAGTGGATATTGTTATCATGCAGCAAAATATCTGAATCCTCATGGCATCGGGGAAACTAATGATTTGGGCTATCCTAGGACTTGTCTCCAGAAGGATCTAGAATCCTTCGGTGGTGCTTGCAGTATTTCCAACTTGGTGGATAAATACATCCAGAACACCCTGCAGCTGATACACCACTTATGAGTTAAAGCTCCCTGTTCTTGAAAAACCCCTGCTACAAAACAAGGCTTTGCTTTTATCAAAGGGAGCTGAGGGCAACAGGTAAAACACTCCAGTGTGAAGTGGATAATCGTTTTGCTTGCTGAAGTACTAAGACGAATAGTTCAATGCTTTCAGTATATCTTACTGTACCTTCCTGATATCTAAGATGCGGGTTCCTGAAAGCCATACAGATAGATGTGGAGTTACTATACTTGTAACCCTGCAGCATCTCTGTCCCTGAAATGGGGACCCCGAAAGGGGAAAGGTCTTTCCAAAAGTGAGTGACTGCAGAATGAGCCTAACTGCTGTTGCTTGCCTATGTAACTCTCCGCTGAAGTTTGGTTGGTTTATAACGTGTTGAAGCTGACATTATGAATTCTATCTTAACCTAATCCAGTCTTCAGAAGAAAACTCAAGATGTATGTAATTTGCTGCCAGTGGTCATGCAGCAGGTCTGTTTATTGCTGCTGCATCTTGGAGAGTGACCCTGCTTTGTAGTAATTAGTACAGCATTATGTTTGAAAGAGTAGTGAAGAAAACGCTTTGCCTACTTTGCTTAGTGTCCAGGCTGTGTCAAAATGAGGTGTCACTCAGTGTCCTTCCTATTCCTAGTGAAAGAGAGATTTGGACAGGATTGTTCTTACCATTATGTCACAGCAGGATTCCTATGATTGGATCAAGTAACATGATAAATCTGGGGAAAATGAGTTAGCAGTAAGTTTGGATTTGTATGCTGTTATGGAAGAGACTAGAGTGGAGAGATCCCATGGCACATCCTGTGCTGTACTTGGCCTCTGCGTTCACTAGGGTGTAACCAGTCTCCCCTGACTACGTCGTCTAAAAGTCCAGTCTGTCAGATTTCAAGGCTCCTTTTAGAGTCATCGGAGACAGACTGATACCTTTTGGAGACTTTGAGGTGTCTCTTAGAGGGAGAATTGCTCCCTAGAGAGACGTGTACTTTTCTCCTGTGACTACAGAGAGAGCCTAGGAATTGTGCATCCAGCATGAGGTTTAAATAAAGATCTTGCAGCTTACCATTAGTGGGACCATTAAAAACACTGACACAAAGCAGGAGGGATAAGGTTTCCAGTGTATGAACACACCGGATTACCATGTTGTGAATAATTTATTTTCAGGTAAATGTTAGATAAAATGGAGTTCTTGCTGGCTGAGAGGCATCTTGTTGAGTCTTTCAGAGACAATGCATTTTCTGTTGGTAACCTGAAATGATGAAATAAGTTCAAGCTCTCAGCTCTGATACTCAAACGCAGACAAGGCAACCGCTACATGTTATTGCTTTACCTTTTGCATTTGACTGCAAAAATGTAAATCTTCTTTCAGGATCTTGACTTTCAGCTCTTGTGCATAAATACGTGTTACCTGTGAGAATGGTCATTAAGTACAAAACCCGACTCACTGTAGAAATGCTGTCAGGGACAGTGTTGGAGTTTTATTTGGTTGGTTGGTTGTTTTGTTTTTTTTTCCAAAAGTTGAGAGCAGGTAAATAAACTATGCAGCTGAAAGTTGACATTACTTTCTCTGGTAACTGGGAGCAGTTCAAATGAATTTGTCTTCCAAACAGACATGCGATTAATTCTGTTCTTATTACTTGCTTTTTGTTTTTCCACCCATTTTAACAGCAGTATTTTTCTGGCTTGATTGGAAAAGAAAGGTGTAATGTTGTAAGGAGAAGAAAAAAAAAAAAAAGCCTAATAAGATGCGATATGCTAGACAAACGAATTTTGAATCCCAGCAACTTATGAAAGGCATGGAGCTGTGTTTCCTTATCTCCACTTTGTAATAGCGTATAGAGTCTTATATGCCTGTGTTCAGTTTTTTTGCAAAAGATGCTGTTGAGTTAGAGTGCATCTGTTTGAATGATGCAGCCTTAGTCCGAGTCTTAGAAGATGTTAATCTTCTTAGTAGTCAGCAATTCTTGAGCAATATAAGACAGAGCTGAACATTACAATGTGGTTCATTTTATTGTTTTCCTTATGTCTAGTTCGATACCGTTTCCAGAATGACTGAGACAGGAAGTAAACTAATAAATGGTTTCCAAGTCTTTTTATTTATCAAGCATAAAAGAAAGGTAAATATTGGTGTTAATGCATTGCACTGTTCATTATCTTGTGTGGCTAGAACTGTGGCTTAGTTTCTGCACGCTACAGAGAGAAGATATTTGACTGAAATATCTGCTTACAGTTCAATAAATCAGGTCTTTTCAAGCTAGACGGTTCACAGAATTTATTTCAACAGATGTACCCGTTCTCCTATGTTTTTCATGCTTTCCTAATGCTGTCCAGGAATCTCTTTCTGAAATGTATTCTTTGTGCATTTCAGCTGAAATTTAAGCAGGGAGGTCTGTTGTTTTGACATGGCTAAAGCTGAGCTGATTGTTGCTGCAAGCTTCAGAAAACTGAACACTTTTCTAATGTGTCTGTTACATTCTGGACTAATTGTTGGATATTTGCATCTGTTACCCTGACAAATTTCTATAGCTTAGAAGATAGTACTAGAGACCACTTGTGTTTTGGGGGATGTGAGCGTTTGGGCTTTCTTCTTCCCATTTAAATTCCCAGATAAACCTCACTAACACTGAAGTTTTCTGCTCTTTCTTCCATTTGCTATCAACCTGAATGGGAGATGCTGTGGGAGGAACGGAAGCTGGTTTGAGGACATCCAAACCCTTTTTTCTGCATCTGGATGTAAGGAAGGTCTAGTGATATCATTTGTTTTAATATGGGATCCCAGCATGGATGAAAATACAAGATTCTATGAACTATTGTACACTTGATGCTTTTTATACATTATCTATCCCAGGTGGAGTGACTAGTCACATCCTACTTGCTGTCTTTGCACTTAAGTATGAGGTCAGCTCATGCTTTTTTTTTTATATATACTTCAATGTCTGCCAGTCAGTTTTACTTGACACAACAGCTTAACATTACTGCTCTGAGTGGTCTTTGACAACGTGCCTTTTTTTTTTCTTTATTTTTCTAGACATTCTTTTCACAGAAATGACACAAGTAACTATTTGGATTCTCTGTGTAATATTGTTATCCTCCTTCAGAACTTCTGACCATTAATATTTTGGGAGAACCACTAATTTCTCTTGGCATAGTGAAGAGTTTTGCCTTGTTCTTCATGTTCTGCCCAAGTTCTTGTAATGGCTTCCCTTGTAACAGTCCTTACTGCTAACTAGCTTCACTTAAGCTGGGTTTCTGTTGAATAGGTGAACTTTGAACTAACCTACTTAACTAACATGTTTGTTCTTGAACTCTGACAGATATGTATGTTGGCAGACCCCAGCAGTTAACAGCCCTGGGTTTTCGTTGTTTTCAGAATTTGGCTTTGGCCTTTCTTTCCAATGGAAACCTACCTCTAACAAGATGACAAGCATTTAACATCTGGTTTTGTTCAAATTTGAGCAGGTGATGTAACTGTGCTTCTCTTCCAAATGCCCTTTTCACGTCATATGGGATAATCTTCTGCTCTAAACCTTGTTTTCTTCATCCTAATCATAGTTTTAGATGCCACCCATGCTTTTCCTTAGGAGCTGACAGAAAAGTCTCAGCCAGACCACAAAAAGTATATTGAGAATTAAGAGAGCAATTGATTTGGTCATTAGTATCTTAGACTGCAAACATTTAAAAGTCAGACTGGGTGCTTTGTGCACAGAGAGTGGCAATAGCTTCATTTAAAATATCTGGAATCTGATGTAAGCTCGGTAGCTGAAGAAGCTGGAAAGGCAAGGAATAGAAGACATCAGTCTGCTTATACACTGGAGGATGTAAATTCAAAAGGTTATTATGTGAAGGTGGCTGAAGAATAGCAGTCACCAAGCACAACTATTTTTGTATAATCAGGTGGTCTGATGCCTTACGTGTTCTAGCTGTGATTTTTCTACCAACTCAAAAAAAAAAAAAATCAGTACTGACATCTAAATATCATACAAAAGTATTTCCCAAGCTGTTCTGGCAAACCCCCAAGTACACATAGGGAATTACCTACAAGGCTGGGATTTCTCAAGATCCTTCAGTGTCACCTTTTTAGAGATAAGCAAGTAGTAATGACTTGGGCTTTAAAACACTAGTTTTCTGTATTACTCTTTCAGAAAGACTTATTCATTTTAGCTGTAGAGCCTACTACAGTGTGAGCTAAAATACCAGAGAACTGTGCTTCTGTGGGCAGATACTAGTGGTTCTGATGTAGAAATACATTGGAGAAACAAGTTCTCAGCATTTTACCAGCTAATGCATGCTGGGTGCTCCCAAGATGAGGAAATCTTTTTCTGACATCTCTAGGGAGGTTTAATTTTGTTTGCTTCCCAGAAACTTGGTTTGCTTCCTTCCCTCACTTTCTGCTGGAGTTTCTATTTTTAATGTGTGACCAGGGTGCTCAGACTGAAACGCACTCAAGAACCTGGACCTATGTGAGCTGGTGAGGATGTTTCTTTCACTACAGCAAATTTGAGTGTCGCTTATTTCTCTGTATATGGTGTTTGTCATGGCATCATTTCTGATGTTTTCTTGCAGCTGTGTAATATTTCAGCTAATTACATGGCTTTATGGTTTGTTTTTCTTTGTATTCTATGAATTGCCTTCCAAACTGAAGCTTTTTGGAGAGAGTGGCTTGTGTTTTAGGTGTCCCTGAGGTATTTCGAGTAATGCTATTGAAAAGCTTTTGTCATGCGGAAAGAAGAATGGTTTTGCAGTGAAACAGCTTTCTTGTAAAAGTGCAAACCTCAGATTTCCCTCCTCGTGGGCAAGTTACTAAGTTAGTTGTTGTTGCCTTTGCAAAAAGGAAATAATAGCACAGGCAAATGCTGAAAATGAATAGCCAGTATGTTTTGGTGCACCGTGCTACCAGGTGTTGTGCAGCAGGCATCTCTGTCTTTGTTCTTTGTGTGCTACTGCATGCAAATAAATATTCCCTTGTCCAGTTCCCTTACTGGATCTGTCTGGAGTGCTCATGGATCTCTCTCTGCTGGTTTGAACCCTAATTGTTTAAGAGTAAATGTATATGTTGGCTAAAGTGTCCAAGACTCCAGTTTTATCTTCTGGGATTTACACACTCTCTCTCTCTTTCAGCTTCTTTTCTAGAATAAAAGTAGGAAAAACAACTGAATCTATCCTGTCTCCTCGCTTTTACCAAAGAACTGAATTTCAGTGAAGCCCAGGGGAGATTCCACAGCTGCAGAATAGATGCTCTGTGGGTTCATAGTCTGGGATTTTATTTCTTCCTTAAACAACTTGATCTGGCTGCTTATCCTGAGGTGTCTGCTCATTGCTTCTGCTTTAGGGGAAAAGAGGGCTTGCTCCGTCCTTGAACTGAGGGAAAACATTCTTCAGCACTGGTCACAAACAGCAATCTGAGATACTGTGGATGCAGAAAACTAGGAGGACGTGAAAGTACAGATGCTAAACTGGATTAAGTGGTGGCTGAAAATATAAGAAATTCTGCTCTTCATCTGAATGATAGTTGTTGCCATGGGGAAACATCACTAAAACACTTCTCTTGATGTAGTCCAAAGAAATGAAGTAACCACAAACTGTTTGTAGAGTTTACTTTTATTTTTTTTCTTCCTGTATCTTCACCATAAGGCACGGGGTGGGAGGGGAGAGAAACCTCTTTTCTAGTAGAAGCTTACTGTCTATAATGCAGATGAATCCTGGTTTGTATTCTCTCTCTGAAACACAAACACACGTGATACTTTTATAAAAAGGCTGGAAAACTGTTGGAAAAGAGAATCAATCGTGTATTTGACTGTATTTACCAGAAGTCTTCATGCCAGTAGTAGCCTGTAGTTGTTTGCAATGGTGTGGGGTGAAATATTGAATATACAGTCTTTCTCACAGAGCTGTCTAAGGATTTGTTAAACATAGTTACAACAGGCAGATTGATGGCAATCTTCTTGCAAGGTAACTCTAGTCCTGCATCCTCAGTGCTTTTAATAGCCCAACTGAAGAAGTCAACTATCTCTTCTGCACATGTGGCATTCAAGTAAGTTTTTTTGCTTTGGTAGGGCCTTACAACTACAACAACTCTTTCCTGTTCTTCCTGTAACTTCTAGTTCTAAACTACTTGTACGTGTCCGAATCCTAGACTTCCCCGTCTCGTGATAGTCATGTTCAAAGGATATCTTGTCATCTTTTTTGATGTTAAGGTGTTGAAAAATCTTTTAAAATGTTTTATGGACCTTTTGCTTTCAGAAGAAGCTTCCTCCCCATAACCGAGCCACTCCCTCTACCCAGTGTTTTCAAATGACCTTCAGTAGCCTTGGAAATATTTTTGGCTTCTGCAGTCTGCTATTTGTGCAACCGAGGCATACACAAAATTCCTCTAAAATAAAACTCATTTCTATCTCCACCTTTTTCCTACTTGCTGATACTTCTGGTTGTTTCTTTTTCGGTAACTACAATATTTTACAGCCCCATCACCTCTTTGTGTTCCTTTTCAAGCACTTTCATGCAAATGTTTATATTCCTGAGTGATCTTGTGGAAGTGTTTCCTTGCCTTAGTTCCCATTTGCAACACTCTTACTGTGCTGCTCTTTCACATTAAATTCAAGAAGTATGGGCTCTCACACCATTATTGCTAGATAGGTGGAATGTGCTAGTATGAGAAACGAATTTTCTTGGAGAGATCTATCTTGGATTTGGCCAGGCAGACTTCTTACTGCTGGTCCTGATCACACTGCCAAGTGGTAAAACATTGAGACTACTATGAAGAGCAGCCAGCATCCAATTGTGGGCCACCTTGACTCATGTCAAATAGTAACCTATTTTACAGAGAGCTTCATTGGTTTCAGTGGTATATTCATCTACTGGCTACCTGTTTCTGCGATTGGATGTCATTTGGAGATGAGCTAATGGATGCATTGAAAGTTATTGATCCAGGACTGCTTCTCAAAGGGAACTGTATCTGGAGACTGAGTTTGCAGTAGTAAGTGTCAGGAAAGGGAGTCTGAGCTTTGTGAGAAGAGGTATAAATATCCTTGGAACTGCATTAAAAGATACCTTCAGCCTTCTAACTGAGCTGATGAACTTTTAAACGCTTTAGGTTAAAGGGTATCCCCACGTGTTCCTGGAGGGGCTGCATGCATGAGTGTAGTGTTGTTAACAGACTTGATGCTTGCTGTTTAATTTTACTTCGTGTCTGCCTTCTGATCACCATTCTCTGAAAAGCGACAAAGCAGTATGCCAGTGAAACTGATAGACAGGTCCTGAAGGAGTGTAGTAAGCTACAGAGTGAGAGGACTGTTTCAGGCACATCAAAGGAAATACCAGGTTCGACTTCATATAGCGCATGTTTAAGTTAGATTTCTTGAACCCTAGGGCATCCTGTTTGCTTCTTAATAGTACTCTGTACTCTACTAAGCAGCTTTGCAGGGTCCTGGCAAAATAAGGCAGTGGTGTATCACATTGATTGTTGATGTATGCATGTTAATGTACAACAGAAGGAATAAAAGGAGTAATATGTGCTGTTTACATTCCACTTTGCTGGCTTCAGAATTAACTGCAGTCCACAAACAAATAATGGTTTGGTATCATTAAGAAACAAAATTACAAGCAGGTTGTGGGAAGAACAGGGGAGATAATGCTTTAATGTCAGCCACCCTCACTGGTGTGCAGCCACCTGGAAAGCAGCATGTGTTCTTAGCCTGCTTCTGACAAGAGAGTAGAGATGGGGGTGGAAGAAGCAAAAATAATTAGTGGTATGAAAAAATCCTGCTAAGAGGAGTCACGCAAAGACTGGAAGCATTACACTGGAGGCAAAACGAATAGAAAGAACCGCTGAAGAAAGCTTCACAATGGATTAAGTTGTATACAAGTTAAATTGCTGGGAAAGAGAAGTCTTAATGTTCTTCCCTACTTTCTCATGGCTGCAGAATAACCCTTTCAGTTACATGGACTGTCATCATATGTTTATTCAAGAAGTGCCAGAGGCAGACATAAGAATTGTGGGCAACAGGTGAGGGCAGCTGGAGGGGGAGCATACTCATGGAGTGCAATCTGGAATTTGAACCAGCAGTGAAGAATATATCCAGTTATGTTAATGCAGGCAAGGGCCACAGCAGAGAAGCAGCAGTATCATGTATTGGGGGACAGTGGGTTGGCACAATTCTAGTGGCTCTGTGAAATGTCTGAGAAGTGTACCTGGTGTCTGTAGTTTCGTTGTTTAAACCCTACAATGGCTATGTTCTGCAACTTCTCTGTAAGAAGTTGGCGCCTCTGGATGCCAACTGGCTGAATGGTGCCTCCTGCTACTTGGGTCTCCTGACCTGGTGGGATTCAGGGAGCTGCTTAAACCAGGTTGAAAGCTGCAGGCATTTTATAACTTTCTTTTTCCCTGTTCAACATGTAAATCAAAGTTCTTTACTTGACTAATAATGCTATACACAGCTGAGACTTTTTCATGGAAAAATATTAAGTTCTAAATTCCTTTTTCATGAAGCAATTTTCAATTTAGAGATGTGAGGGTAGTGGCGTCAAAAATGGTATCTGTGGAAGTTGCTGTTCAGCATGGTCAATGTCATTACAAGACAATGAAGGATATTCCTACAGATATGTGAGAAGTTTTAGGGAAGATTAGTCCCAAAGTACTTAAAGAATTGCTGACTTCTAGCGTGGTGTAAAGCCAGAGAAGACTGATGTATCTTATTTTTTTGAATGACTGATAATTTTTTTTTGAGTGTTATGAGTGATTTTAAGCAGGTGTAATTTTATTAGTTTTAAACAAAAAAGTAAATATTTTACACTAGAAAACATAAGGCCTCTTGAAAACCCCTGACTATTGCAACTGCAACTACAGGACTTTTTGTTTTGCTTTTGTTTTCTACTTACGTAAGAATTATGTTAGTTTACACCATTCTGTTGCATAACAAAAATATTTTTCCTTGTTTCAGGTACTGATTAACGAAAACCTGGCAGAATTTGTCTTTTGGTTTCTATCAGCCTTGTTTCAGTGTACTAAGGAGTTAATTAACCAAATTACTTAATAGCACACGAACAGTTCCGTAGCATACCAGCCAAATGAAACATCTAATTCTATTAAAGCTTTTCTTTATGTCCACACAAAAGAAATTAGTTTTAATTTTTTATTTCATGATTCATAACTTCTTAGGAATTGGTATTCTTAGCAATGTAGTGTCTTTAATCACACAGCTGTCTGCTGTTCTGATGCCTATGTAATATGTGCATGACATTGCGGAGGTTGCTCCAGAGTACTGAGAAAATGAGATAAGGGTACATCGTTTGGTGATAAAGTTAATTACCTCTACATTAATAACAATAATATTGTCAGGGCTGCTGTATTAATCCATTTGACCTACTTTTACCTATAAAACCACAGTAACAACCTGTAATGCTACTACATAAACACACTGGCTTCTCATGATGAACTGTTGCTAGCAAAATTCACTGAAGACATTTCTCTAGCCTAAGCTGTCTTTATATACTGCAGCTGAAAGCTGCTTAAGGCAAAACATCCGCTTACAATCACTTATGTTTTATAACGGCTTAGTGGAGAACATTGTGAAAGATACCTCAGCACCTGCCTGGCTTGGGCTACCTTCACGAGGTTTTTGGAGGCTGAATATAGCTTCGCCCTCTGACAGCAAAAGTTGGCCAACAGGGACTGGCTTTTCCTGCAGGGCTAAATTTGCTTGTCAGTTCTCCTGCTTGCTCCAAGACAGGCTGGTTGACCATTAAATGGTAGTTTTTGAGTGGCAGCAGTGCTTTCCTTAAGCATCTTGGTGTTGTTTCCCATGAAGCATGTGTGCCAGAGAGCTGGGGTGGCCACTGGCCCTGTCACCTGTGGAGATGGGGAGGGACTCTGGGCTGCATTACCCCTTGGGAAAGGTGCAGGGGTTGTTGAAAGCCGTCCGTCATACCAGGAGGTCTCCAGTCACAGGCAGAGAGCAAAGGTGGGCAGGCAAGGGTGGGGTGAGTGCCCCAGGGCACTTATTTGCCCTTCTCAGGAAAGACAATTGCCCAAGATGGGGCTGGGGACTGAGCTGGTTGTTCTGGGGCAAGCACACTTCTCCAGTTCTTTGTGGAGACCCTGCTAGTGAGAGTAGTGTTTCCAACTCCTACCCTTCTCCTGTGGAAGCAGGATCACTATGAAATGTGGGGGAGTATGTGTTTTTACATCTTAAAATTTAAACTATGAAGCAATTAGGTATAGAAACCTTTTTAACCTGTTAGAAAGCAGGCTTTCACTAGAGTACTATTCCTAGATTTTCTAAGCCATAGTAGAGCTTCCTCAGAGAAGCATGGAACATATTTAGTTAAGTAATTTGTTCCATAAAGTGGGTAAGGTGTAATGTAACTCTCAGAGCTGATGAGCACAGTATGCATGTTGTGGCTCTACTGAGCTGAAATAGTTCACTTATGTTGCCTATAGTAGATGGTTCAGTTTTGTGTGTTTGTTTTTTTTTTTTAATAATACGTGGACATGTTATGCTTTGCCTGTAAAGTGTCCAGGTGCTTGACTAAGGTGCCAAGACTCCTTACAAGAAAGCAAACACCACCAAATATTTGTTTGCTTATTTTAACATCCCCACACTTCTCGCTCAATAACCACAAAAAAGAACTTTTCATTTATTTTTTTTTTTTTTAAGCCTAAAGCAGAAGTTGTCTCTTGCGAAAACTTAATGCCTCAGGAAGAAAACAGCAACACCACAAAACCAAAGAAATTAAATCGTATCTGATGTGGTGTTTCCTCTGTATCTCACAGAGAAGAGCACTAGAGGGATCTTTTACCCTGGTGGCATTTAATGGTGAGTGCTGGGCTCTTGCGTGCATAATGGCGTTGTTTGCTCTGCTGCATAGATCTTGGCTTGCCTGAGGTGATGAGATTTGGGATGAGGTTGTTGGGGAGGTTAAGTCCAGAAGATCAAGGTTGGAAGTCAGAAGGGAGATATCCAAAGTTTTTGCTTTGAACGTTTTTGCAAGGCCCAGAGTCGCTCTAGCAGCAGAGTGCATGTGCCTTGAAGAACTGTGAAACAGATGTTATTGGTGATGTGCAAATTCAGAGTGGCAATATCTGCAGAACACAACTTCAGAAAGAGCCTTTTATCTGAAGGGATAATCTGACTTTTGAGAAGCATTGAAAACCCTCAAGTGCTTCCCGTGTTAATGCAGGCAGAAAAGGTACTTGAGCGGCACTGTGGATGGCTGCCCACTAAGCTGCATGACTCCTCATCATGGGAAACTATAGAAACTAAAAGCTGAAGAATTTCATGGTGGCAAGGGAGAGGGACTGTCAAGGATTATATGATGTTGAAAAAACACCATCGCTTGTTCAGAAGATCTTTGCACCAAACATCAGTGGTGCTTGTTCTGCAGAAGCATGGGCACAAGCATGCCTGGCTTGATACTCTGCCCTCAGCAATTGCTAATGGCCGGTAGTGGTGACAGGCTGTGAAACCAGGGACCCCTTACACTTGATCTGATTTTGTGTATATATCTCCCCCACATAAGTAATAACAAGTTAAAAGGCCGTGTTTCACAATATCTTGTTTAGCTGACAGCAGTCAATTCTACAGATCTTTGAGTGACTGTTTCATGATTAAAAAAAAAAAAAAAGATACTGAGATCCCATTATTGCACTGGCTTATTGAGAGATAAGGCCTGTTAACTATTTAACCTTTACCAAATGACTAGATTGCTGGCTCTTCTGACTCTTTGCATTACAAGAATTGAGTTCCATGAGCTGAGAGTACTAAGTTTGCAAATAGTTCCTGTTGCTTCTTCGATTACTTGACCTGCATTGGCAGAAATGCACACTCACAAGACCCTGCCTCAGTTTTGCCTGACTCCAGTGGCTGTGGTGATGGTTTTTTTTCATGGTAGCAATAAAAGCATCTCTTAATTTAACAAAACCAAAAATGTTTAACAAACTGCTGTACCAAAAATACTGACGGGCTGTCTGCTTTGTGGCCCATTAAGAGACACTCTGAACACTGTCCTCCAAGCTCTCTACAAGAACTTGAAAAGTTTCAGGCCTGACTGACAAATGAGTTTGCATTAGGACAGCTATTTGGAGATTATGAACGCTATGTAACGTGTCAACACATATGATCAGGGTTGTCTCAGTAACTGTGCTGCATATTGAAATGATTCAGCACTAGGTCTACAAAAGTTTGGGAAATGTCTTGGTACAACAGGAACAATGTGGGGTGTTATTTTTCTCTTCTTTTCTCATCTCTCGCTTTCCAGGGCAGACTGTGCTATACTACTGTATTTCCACATCACTGAGCTTGAATATCTCCTCTTCAAACATTAGGGATGTTTTTCATCTTTATTATAGTAATGAAAAATCAAGCAAGGCTCAATTAGGGGAGGCCAGACAGGACAAGTATAACTGATGGATTTAGTGAGCTCAGGGAAATGGGAGCAGCAGTAGGAAAAGAAGGGAAGGAAGGGGAAGAATGAAAAATGGGAGAGAGGAGGGAAGAAGCAGAGGCTGCATGTTGACATGTTCAGCCTCAGAAGCAGCAGACTTCATGTGCTTGTACATGACCACTTGAACAAAATTTTCCTGTCCTGTGGACGAGCAGATGACTTGAGGTCTGCACTATCCCTGGGTGCCATAGCCAGCATCTGCAGTGCAACAGCCAATCCATACATGGGTGATCATTTTAACATAAGACAAATTATTACACTCGTGACATCCCTGCAGTGTCTCCTGCAGCTGCTCAGTGCTTGTCCCAGGGTCATGCAGGCAGCTCGCAGCTCCCTGGCAGTGCCTTTGTGCTCCTGTTCCCTTCCTCCTCCCCCAAACTGCAGGGTCCTCCCTGGCAGACAGGGCCATGTCTCACTGCTACTCTTACCCTATAGTAATGCCTTCTTTCTCCTCTCTTTTCATCTTCCAACTCCAGCACATCCCGTTTCTGATCCATACTGTCCCCTCTTTCCTGCCAAACCAGGATCCTTCAGTCCTTGCCTGCCTGCTGGGCTTTGATCCTGTTTCCTTGCTGCCCCATCCCCAGGCATTCATTGTGCCACTGCATTGCTTTCTCCTGTAGACATCCTGCCTATCCCCCTTCCCCCATCTTCTTCTAGCTCTGTTTTTTTCCTTTTCTTCTCCAAATGGCTGTGTCCCATCATCTTACTCACTGCCACTGTTTGTCAGTAGGAGATGGTACTCCCTTTCTACCTACTCCCAAACATGGAGATGTTTGAGCATTCCTGAGATGGACTGGGAGCTTGAGGATGCCAGGAGAATGGTCAGGTAACTACTTTGGAAACATTTGTTTCAGTATCTGACCTAGAAACTACCTCAGTCTGTCAGCGCAAGATGGAACAGCAAGTTAATTTTATCCACTTGGTAAGCAACAAAGTGCTGTTTTTCTTTTCTGCTGCTTAATATGCTTCGGTTTTCTATATTTGTGCTATAGCATTTGAAAAGAATAAGCTGTTCATTGTAGCTCTCTTCAGCATCCTGTCATCTTCATTTACCTGAAACATTGTGCAGTTCTTCGTTGTCTTTTTTTTTGCACCTACACTGGAGTCTAATTACCTCAATCTGCAGTCTCCTGGTGCAATACCAGAGGTTTTTAGATGTGAGACTTCTTCATGAGATAACACACAAGATAGGGCAATTCAGGAGAGGGGAAAAACTGTCAAAATCCATAGTGTGATCCTATTGTCTTTTGACCAACAGTTGTTGGTGGTCTCATCCCTGGATCCTAAACAAGCTGCCTTCAGGTCCTTCTGGCTCAACTTCAACAGCAGGTGGGTCACCACATCTCTCTTAGAAGATACTGTTTCACCCAGGAATATAAAAAAGCATTGAAGGATGAAACCTGCCTCCTGAGAACTGTGGTCGCCACCTCACTTCTGCTGACTTCACAGGTTTTTAACCCAAGTGGAGGCAAAACAAAATGGATTGACCTTTTTTTGCGGGGGTGGGAGGAGGAGGACACTCACAGGTTTTGGAGCTTTGTGCTCCTGCTGGCTTTCTGCAGGATGCTTGCCTTTTGCTGGCAGGCTGCTGTAGCACACAGGGAATTCTCCCCATTTTTCATTTTTAAAAGAGGAAGTCATCATGTTTGTTATTGTGCAGATAAATATAGCACATGAGATCCCTATAGTCCCTCCACTGAAGGCCCAGATAACAGCTGTGTTTATGGCCTTGCTCTTTTTAGAAGGCCTTTACAGGTCATCAGTTTCATAAAAAGATGTTGGGAGTGGAGTGGGGGGAACCCTTGAGCTTTCACTTTTTTTTTTTTTTAAGTTCCAGGGAAACTTAATGCCCTTTTGCACAAAATGTCTTATATCAGGGTTCTATGCTGTTGTGGTTTTTTTTTCTCTTTCCCTTACAAAGTCTACAGCCTTGTTTCATGGAGGACTGATTTTTGCACTATTCTAGATCCCTTAAGTGAAGTTAATACATTAGTGGAAACAGTTGTACCTTCAAGGTTTTGAATGTTCTGCAAAATCATGTTTCAACATTATTCTGTGGCACAGAGGGAATCTGTAATAAGGCTTCATATAGTGCACAAAAAGTGCAAGTAGGAGGGTTTCTATATAGTGGAAGTGCATCCTTCCACTTACTGCAATGACCTTATGACAGGAAAAAGCAGGGGGAACAAACAATAGGTGCTTTTTAAAGTTAACTTTCCAGTTGCTTTGAAATGTGCCCGGCATGGCCACAAACAATTCTCATTATTGATATGACTTCCACTGATGGAAAAAAGGCTGCCTTGAGTGAAGGGGACCCAACTGTAAAAGGTCCTGAGACACAGGGAAACAGAAAAAGCTCCGTGTGCCTAAAACTCCCCTGTAACTTACACGGCATTGACAGAGGGTGCATCAGCACCAAGCTTAGGAAGTCCTCAGCCCAAAATGTTTCTACAGGTCACCATGACCACACACAAGTAGCTGATGTACCTTCAATCCATCTTCATAGCTGTTCTGATAAGTGCTCCCTACCTACGAGGGACTGCAGCCCTTGCAGTGACATCCTACAGCGTGACTGTTCATGGCATTGATGAGCAAATGTTGACCCTATGGGGGCTTCTGTGTTTGTCATTCATTGTAAGGAATTCAGTGGCTGAAGTCTGAATTTGACCAGGACAGTTAGGGTAACTTCTGAGTTTCTAAGATATCATGATCAAGGGATCTGTAGTTATTGTTTATTCTTGGTAGGCAAAAAAAAAAGTGAGGGAGAAAGAGACTAATTCTTTTTAGGTGAAAGCAATGTCCCATGATATTTGAATGTAATGACTTGAATATCTTCAATAAGTAACTCCACAGAGACACGGACTCAACTTTTTTTTTTTTGTAAGAATATGCAGTTAATTTTAGTTGCAATTGCAAAGCTGAAGGAAATGTATGGAAACTGAAGAAATACAGATTATATTTAACCATAACGTAAATTTCAATGTCACTTTAATATCCCTAATAACCTTCAAAGACAATGGTTAGAGCTGATGTGAAGATAAAGCTGCTATTATGAATAGTCTTACTGCAATTCTAATGCAAGTGCACTGGATCATTTCACTCACTACATGATCAACCCCTCATCCTACTCATCTAACTAATCTCAGAACACCTGAAATGTTACGCAAAACTCAAAAACTCAAAATGTTACTGTAATATTTCTCTAGTTCTTAAAATGAGCTTTCAGTTTGAGTAGCAAATCAGAATTTGAACTCCTTTTCACACCTGATCCTTAGTACAGTACCCAAACCTTGTTCATAAATATCAGTCTATCTTAGTATACTCTTCACATTAGGTACGTCCTTCCCAGAAGGTATATTTAGCGTTCTCTTGTGTAAATTATGAATATGAAGTTAAAAACCTGGTAATAAAGTAACTTTTAATTTTTCTCATTAGTGAATTCTACTTGCCATGGTCACCAAGTAAATTTATTAATGTAGCATCATTAACATTTTAGTAAGGTGTCCAAAAATAAATGAAAATTTAAAGAAACTTTTTTCAACAAGATGAAAATTAAGGTTTAATGTATCAATGTTTTCAACCATACAAGACTAATCTTTCTGCTTTGTTTTTTCATCTCCTTAAAAGCAGGTACAAGTTTCCTGATTCAAGGAACTTCCTAGATTGGTCCATATATTTAATGGTTTTATTTAAAACAAAACAAAACAAAAACAACAAAAAACCCCACCCCAACAAATAAACACAAAACAACAACCCAAAAAATAAACCTAAAGAAATTTAATTACCTAAAATTCTTGTAGGCCTGTGTATAGAGAGCAGGTTTTTATGTTGAGGATTATTCTGGTTATGTGCAAACCACACTTTTTTTTCTTTAAAGAATAGTGAGTGTTTTCTAAGTATACTTATTATGAAGTATCCACATAGAACCAATACTGTGTCATAAAAAATAGCAAAATGTTCTGAGTTTGATAAAGAATGATTTCTTCTATAAACCAGCCTATAGGGCTTGGATTTACTCTTGATGATTTCCTAATGAAAATTCTATTGTTTTTCATTTTAGGATGGACGTATTACAATCAGGGTAAACATCTCTATGGATTTCTTTTATCTACATAACTAAAGTTTTGTTTCTACCTGACATCCTGATTTTCATAACTACTAAAACTGGAGATAGAGTGCTGGGGTGAAAGGAACGATCTAGATGCTTGGCTTGTATTCTGTGGCATCAAAAGTCATCTGAACTCTGTTACATCCCAGCTTGAGAGAATTCATAGACGTGAAACGATTTACCAGGGCAAGGTTTGTCCTTGAGCATAAAATTACCTTTCGCTCTCGTAATTTTCCCTTTTAAGTTATATCACGTCTCCCTGCCTCTGTATTGAGCCTTTATCCAACAGCTGTATGTTTTTATCAGCAAATGTGATAAAAATGTATATCTGCTGGGTTCTGCCAATGACTGGGATTCGACTCTGAAAAAATACCCTTAGTGTAACATTGCTCAGAAACTGCGTCTGTACAGGCTGCCGTATTAGATGTGGTGTCAGAGGCTGAAGAGAGGGCTTCCAGAGCATGATGTTGACAGCAGATATATATTCTGACCTTAAATTGCCTTGGCTGTCATATTTTCTAGGAACATAGGGTATGGGTTCACTAAGAGAAGGCAGAAAGGTCTGCATTAATTTAATCAATGATTTTTTTTTTAAAAAATACATAGTTGTACAGATTAATTTCCTATGCAAATATTGCATGCTGAGTGTACCTTACTATCCTTACTTGAGTAAATTTTATTTCACTAGCTTAAGTTAAAACTCAAGACATTTAGCTATTATGAAAGCATATACTTGATATTTCAGGAAACATTGGTTCCTGAACAGCTCAGGTTGATACGCTGGGGGGAGAGGGAAATGTCACTGATTTGGTAAAAGCACTGTTTTCATTTTGGATGCCATTTCACACTTCTAATGCCAGTGAAATGCTCTTTTTATTAATGGAAAATAGAAATATCAGAAGTCAGGTTTCATGGTGTGTCAGTGAATGGTACAAAGCAATGTTTTTCAGCACCGTTGCTGCTCCTTTATAGGGAGGTCTCTGGGTTATTATTTCTTTACAAATCAGATTAAGCTGTTGTGTCCTCTATCAAGACTCTTCCATCTGTATCAAAAAGATATGTTCAGGGCAGTCAGTGGCTTTCTGAGCTCCAGTGGCAATCTGCTGGCTGATATGGGAGGACTGGAGGGAAACGCTTTAGTTCTGTGAAGCCACTGACTGCCTTCTCATGGAGACCTTCAATTTTGCAAGGGTTTTCATACAGCAGTTTCTCCATCTTCCATTCTTCCTGGACTATGTTGGCTCCTGTGTGCGTGATATTACTGCATCACACAGAAGACGCATACACCTAGAAATGTCACTCCTCAGCTTCTTTTGTGACTATTTGGGACACAGGATATTTGGTAGAGCAATTATTCTCTTCTCTACATTTAAATTGCCAATTGACTACTGCTTTGAAGGTTGCTCTGAAATATTTTAGCTTAAGATTCATATAGAACTGCTCTACAGATGAGGTTGTCCCAGTTGATGTACATATGAGTGTCTTATTGCAAATAACTTTTCCTGCAAGAGATCTATGGAACATCTTTGAACAAGCCATTTCAGGAATTTTTGTCTTAAAAAATATTCTAAGAATTGTGAGGGGAAAAAGCAAGGTAAAACTATTACAGACAGATCTTCCCCTTTTATCCTCACAAGAAAATGTTTGAAGATAGTAGTCTTTGTTCAGAGAACAAACTTATGGAGAGTTTTCTTCAGTGAAGTAAAAATTGTCAGAGACAGAATATCTGTGTTCAAGTGATTCAGGCTGTGTTAATGTTTCTTGATTCAGTATTGTTTTAAGGGCACAGTGGTTGCCTCTTATTTGAAATTTCCTTAAGTCAGTATGTCACTGAAAAGGTGAACGCTAAAGCAAGAAATCTGAATTGAAATCAGTGGGAAGCTTTAACCATAGGTATGCTTAAACTAAACACATTCTGAAAACTCCTCTTCCCACTTCTTCTGCTCTTCATTGTAATTCTTGTTTATTTAAATTGTCTCAACATGCAACATCGCATGCGTGTTTCATTGCCAGGGTACCCTGCGACTGTGAACCAGGAGCGGAGGGAGATTTTGCACAACAGGCTGGCTATAAAATACAGAGGTGGCAGGACGCCTTGCTGTGTGACTTAATAAAAGCCTGAACTAAACTCATTTCTGTTCTGAACCATGCTCAGCAGTACAGAGGAAGATGACCTTCATATAGTGCTTGGTCATGTCCCTTTGCTTTCGTGGAGGGTGGTGGTTGTGTTGGAAACCCTTGGACTTGCAAGCTTCGCCGCTGGGTTCCACAGTGGAATGCTTGGGTTGGAGGGAGGGACATTATCCATCTTCCTTCCCTTGACCCAAAGATTGCATGTGTTCTGATTTTATTTCTCTTGTAGTATAACGTGGTGATGGAGGGAATCTTCCCCACAATGACAACCTCTGGCATCATGTTTGGGAAAAAATTTAACTCAAAGATACTTGCAGTCCTTGAGTGGCTATTTCTTTATTTTATTATTGCTCATTCTTAGACTGAGGCACATGTACAAATTTAATTAAAATCTATCTCGATTTTGCTGTCTCTTTTCCTGTGACACCAAATCAGGAGGTTAATAGATGTCCATGTGTGCTGCTTTGTCCTTTCCACTACACAAAGTCATTCCTGTGAATGAATGTGACTACATCTTTGGGATATGTGCTGAAAAACCTCTAAATTTGCAGCTTGCAATTGTTGCTGGACTAGGAGGAAATTCATATGGTTCTTGACATCTGGGGAAAATGCTAGTTTTCTCAGGAGAAATAACCTTGTAGCACTGTACTTTTCTGCAATATCTCCAATGGGTGTTTTGTCAGGATAAAAAAAATGCATGCTCAGGTCTGGGGCTGACTCCAGAGGAGCTGGGCAAGAAGGCATGGGGATGGATGAGACAGCTTATTTGTGATTCTAACACTGCATCCCTTTTAAGAATGACTTGTTACTGAGTTTTTAGCATAACGCTAAGAAAACGCCACTTTCCACCCCCACTCCACCCCCCCACCCCCCCAAAAAAAACCCCAAAACATTTGTAATACTAGCTTCATCAATGAGGTTATATTTGCATTTTGTGTCAATGTTGATGGAACTTCATAATGTTTCAGGACCTGTTACTTTCTTTGGTCTTTCCAGGCTGCATATGGGCTCTTTTCCAGTAAGCATCTGTCTATCTTAGCAGTAGAAATTTGGTAAGAATGGGTAACTTCTCGTCCCTGCTTAATGGCTTCCAGTTAAGATCCTGGCTGCTGGTTCCAGAACAAGACCCAGGGCAAGCATCAGCAGGCTGGTGGGCTCACCTGGATCAGGCAGAGAGTTGCGGAGGTGGTGAGGAGCAGTGAGCTGATAAAACCTCTGAGTGACTAAGACCACCTGAGGGAGAAGAGGAGATTAGGCAGGGCTCAGAAAACTATCTGAGGGGACAAAAACTGAGGCTGGAAGCATGGGTCGGCTTTCGAGGGCACGGTGGCCAGGAGGATAGATGTGTGGAAACTCTCTTCTCTCTGACATGGACACTGTGCTCTAAAAGAAATCTGGTTTTCCTATTTTCTCACACAAAAAATATCTAACTCTTCTTATGTTTGAAAGTCTCTCTCTTTCTATATAGACATCTCCTTGTAAGGAGGAGGTAGAGATGCACCCATCTGGGGTCATCATAAACACCCTGGTGTATGTCCTGACATTTTACTTAAAAGTAGATACATTAGTGAAAGACCTGGAGAATGAAGAGCAAAATCAGTGTGAAAACATAATAAAGTGATGGGGGGGAGCAATTAAAAAAAAAAATAAATAAATCAGAAGGACATTCTGTGGATGAAATTAAGTTGGGAGACTGCTTCCAGGAAGGTAAGTTGTTTAAATATAAATAGTGCAATTACCCATGGAAAGATTAATTGCTTTCCTGGAGAGTTAAACTTACAGTTTAATAAGCACACACAATCTAGTAAGACTGTGTTGTCCTAAGTATAGACCAACCATCAGCACTCAAACAGCTGTCAGTAACAAACTGTTTCTCATTATTTCCTCCTTCCTGAGGAGAGAAAAAGGATTCTGCGTTCTGTCATCCCTGACCACAGGGGCTGAAAGTGCTATTTCTATTTTGGAGCACCTAAACACAGAACCTGGATCTTCAGTGACCTGAATCCTGGGGACAGGACTCCATGCGGAGGGGTAGTAGAAAATCACTTTGTCAAATCAACAATTTAAAAATAATATGAAGTAGTACATAGTGGAATTGAACACTGTTAGAATGGTTTTACTAACGTATTACTTAATGGTTGGAGCCTGATTTTACTGTTGAGGGGCTTTGTGCTGAGGATAATGAGATCTGAATCTTTTTCCTTAGCTGAATATGGTAAAGCGCTGCATATGCTTTAGGCTCAGTATTGCCCCCCCTGGAGGAGGAAGGAGTTTGGAGCTATTTTGGGGGTAGAATTAGGTCCTTGCTCAATGTTTTTGGATCCAGCCTTTTCTTTTAGACAAGAGTTTACTTTTTTGTTCTGACAGATCTGTTTCTTCCTACTGACCTCCTGAAGATTCATCTTTATGTTGAAAAAGTATCATTGGTCTTTGAACGTCAGCTCACTCTTAAAATACATTTTCTTCAAGAGAAAATGTAATTACTTCTTTTAAAGCAGAAGTCCTTTTTTCATCTGTAATCTTTTAAGTAACTAAATATTTTCTTTTTATTTGCATAAACAAACCATAATCTCCTTCCCTGGGTCCTTTCAAAAAATCTATCCATCATGCTAAGAATAGGATCTCAAACCTAGCAAGTTTAAGATCCTTGTCTTATTGTAGCATAGTCTGCTAAACTTTTGACGTTTGCCTTCAGCTTAAAAGAAATTCAGTTTTTATGCAACAATAGGTTTATGAAGAGTGTATAGAGGCAGCTTTAAAATCTATTATAAAATTAATTTTACTGTTTTAGCTTAGTAAAGCAAAGATCACTCGTCCTATATAAGCAGCACACCGTGAATAAAGGTTGGGGTACTGCAGATTTTTGCAAGCTTCCTGCCAGCTAATTGAAACGTAGACTTGATGGTGAGATATATTTTCACCACAGATAGGGAGGAGGAAGAAGGTACAGCTATGCGTTTCTCTGGTATTGCCTCAAACTGTGATGTGCAGACTCTTACGCGTACAACTGAAGCATCTCCTGGACTTGGGACTTAAAAAAAAAAAAAAAGGAAGTTTTTGTGATTATGGTGATATGGGATGTATGCTTAATTCAGTACAGCTACCTTGTTTAACAGAACTCAGTTAATTCTACTGGTGCAGCTCTTCAAGTTGTGGAGCGTGCTTTATCTTGGATAGAGCTGCAGTCAAGCCTGTAGCCTGTGAAATGATAGTTGAAGAAAATGTGCTTTATTCTTTTTAAGGATTCTGAAGTTATTGATTGTGTGTGGCTTTGTCTTGTTTTAGCTTTGCAGCTTAGAGAATTGCTGATCTTGTATATCCCTAAAATTACCTCTGGCTTTGAAATCTGAAGGTTGTTGACAGTCCCTGTTACTTGAAAGTCTGATTTCCTGCTTATTCTGCTGGGAAGAGCAGGATGGGGGAGTTTTTTGGGGGATGGTGGTGTGTGTGGGGGAGGTTTTCTCCCTTGATGTTTTAATGCAAATTGTTGAATTGACTTCCTGTACCTTTTAGGGAAAATGCGGTGGGTTTGCTTCATGTATTCAATTCAATTTGGAAAGAACTTGTGCGGAATGGAGATTATTGCAAAATCCTGGGTGGCTTTATCTTGCCCTGTGAGTCTTGGGGAACACTCTTGCTTGAGGCAGATGCTAAATCAAGCCACTTTTGCTCAACATCATGTACTTGTGGACTTTAAATCTGCCAGGTGCCTGTCCTCCAGAAACAGCAAGTTTTTGTCGGCTGGGTGGGGAACCAGCAGCTCTGAAGCTGGATTCCCACCTGTATCTGGTTTAATAATGCATTGTCCTTATGTAACACTTTATTTTGCTGTCGTCTTTCACTTTTCTCTTTCCTTTCCTCCCCCGCAACTAGGCTGTTACTGTGTCTTGCCAGCAGTACATAACAGGAGCATATTAGCGCTCTGTTGACATCTTACTATCGGTTCACATCTACAGCTTTGTCAGTGCTACCATGCTGCTAAAAACAGCCACCATCTAATTCTTCACTTCTTTTTTTTTTTTTCTTTTTTTTTATTCTTCTCGAGTTCGGACATTGTATGCCTTGTGGTCTGTTGCTAATGGTATTACTTTATATAGCAATTTCTCGGCAAAGTCAGGTGATTTCTTCTCAGTTGTTATTTTTTTTTTATAAAATACAAGCTTGATTTTACCAGAGAGCTTGTGGTAAAATAGCAAAAAGGCATATATTAAGAGACTCATATGGTATTTTTGCAAAGAGCTCACTGGGCAGGGGGAAAAAGCAATTAATTGAGAAAACATATCTTGCAGCTCATAGAACCAAAAATGCCAACTGCTTTTGACAACCTGTTTATGGAAGTCCAGTAGACATGGACACAGATGTGCTCTGATTGGCATTGACTGATTGGATAGTCATTTTATTGGAACCCAAAAAACCTTGGTGCTGAGTCATCTGAGGCTAGAGACAATTACAGAATATTCATGTTGGGGGTAAAGTGTGCGTGTTCCTTTAGCGGGATAGGGGGTAATTTGGGATAGCCTAGCCCTTGGTGATACAGGGCTATGCTTCCAGTGGGACCTTAGGGGTGAGGATCCAGGCATTACCTGAAGATGTGCTGCACTCTAAATCAAAATCCCAGCTTTCTTCTATGATAATCTGATGGTGGTGGTGTCCTTCATTTAAAAAAAAAAAAAAAAAAGAAGTATTAGATGTAACATTTGTAAAAAATGTTTTGGAGGAAGCTTTAGCAATCTCCTCTCTGCCTGCCATACACTGCGAGAGTAGTCTTTGTGATAAGAGAGTTTAAAACAGACTGAAGTGAATCTTGCCTTTGGAGAACAGAAATAATATTGCTGCATATTGGTGTTTTGGTGAGCAGTCCCAAGAATAGGTGACAACATGATATGGAGGAGAAGGCTGTTTTGGGTGGGTGTTGTTTTTTTTTTAATTAAAGGTGAATACTGAGAATAGAAAGATCTGTCTTTGTTTCATGCTAAAGTCTTCGTAGTTTTTTTTCTTTTCTTACTAAGTGTAGGTATTTGAAACAAACAGCATGTTTGCCCTCCTACCTTGAATAAGCTGTGGAAACTTGTCATGTGATTCCTGCACCTTCTACAGGATATCTCATGTTGGCTTAAAATTTATGGAGTGAAAGCTTGTCCCTAAACCAGATATCTTGCTAATTAACTATCTCCTCTCTTTAAAGTAAGCATGTTCAGTGTAAAATGAACCTGTTGCCTTTGATTTTTAGCCTTTGGAAGTTAGATTAAAAAGTTCTTTATTTACACAGAATTCTTTCCTGCAGGTAGACAGGCAATGCAATCAAATCTTCTGTCTTCATCTTTTGGTTAAACGACATAGATTGAGCTTTAGTCTGTGCCTATAGTCATCTTGCTAATTCAGTGTATGGTGGAATGACGCACCTCCTTTCTATTTTGAATCCCTAGGCGTAAGAGTTCAGTTTTCTGTTTCATTATAGGGGATTTCTGTTCATTTTCGTTTGCATTTTCAGTGAGGGTGAAACACCAGGATGAAATACTACAACTGCTGTGAGAATTCAAAAAGTATAATCCATATTCTCTTATTTGGTGGCTTTTTTCTCTCTATTCTGTGATATCAAGATGTACCTTGATGTCTGAAAGAAGTAAACGTTAGTGTCGTAGAAGCTGATAGGTGAGGTATAACCAAGGCCTTGGGTAGAAGTTGCTGTTCCCATTATTTATGTCAACGAAGTCAGATAAGGCTGGCATGTGGGAGTAGTGCTTGTGCAAAAACTTTCCCAAGTATAAAGATATAACTCAGAATAGCCTTAGACCTTCAACAATCCCCTTTCCACAAGCTTGGAAAAAACAAAGGAGACATACTTCTCCAGTACGGGAAGAGGTGTGTGGCAAAAGCATTTAACTAAAAGACAGAAGATAAGGATTTTCTGAGCTTAACAGCATGTTGTCCTCATGCTCATGGAATGGAAGACAGGCTTGTGGTAAGCAAACGAATGTTTTACTGACCTCAATTAACATTCTGTTCTGTTTGTGCCAGGATTGAATTTTGTTCTTCCAGCCTGCTAGGTGCATACTAGGTGAATGGCAGACAAACGTAAATGACCTCATTTTATCACTTGGATGATGTGAATACCTCAGAGTCCACCTTTAACTAAATTAGAAGCCTGGAATGAAGAGCTATGGCTCTCTGTGGTCCATGGTGAGAGCTATACTCCTGGGGTGTCCTGAATTGCCCTCTGTATGCTTCACTGATCACATAGGAACATAGAGTTGTAGTGTAGCCCAATGTTAATGTGAATTTACTCTTTATATCTGCATGCACTTGGTTTTAGTATGCCTGACTCTGAATTTGCCTTTCTTTTATTTTAAAGCTTTTTTTTTTTTTAATTTTATTTCTGGTATTCTATCATAGGAGAGAGATTTGTCTTACTGTGAGACAGCGCAAAAAAATTACAGAAATCACAAACTGGATGCCACTTTGTCTCTGTAATTCATGAAAAGATGCTGTACCTATAAATCACAAAAATCTAACAGCTGCAACAGCAGCCAGATAAAACACTGACACAAGGGCAGCTGAGAAGCAGTGAAAGACAGATGAGACTATGACTTTTTGTCAACTGGCTTTACCCTCCTGGAGAATATCTAGTGTCAAGCTGTCAGTCTACCTGATTTCAGAACGAACAGTGTGAGCTGATAAAACAGTGTGAGTCCTATCACCTCTCCTGTCTTGGAAAGTTTAGAGACTGACATAATTCATGAGATGTTCTGCCTTTTTGCTTCTCTCCTGCTCTACACCCCACATCCCCNCTATAACCTCTGGTTGTCCAAAATTCTGGTTAAATACGATGCCTAAACATCATTATATGAATAGACTGGCTCAAAAAATGAAAAATAATTAACGCAAATATAGGGATGATCTTGAATCAACTCTCAATCTGTTTCTGTCTTGGTAATACCTCTAACTGAAATATCAAGTGAAAGTATTGCTGAAGAGTAGGCCGTCTCTGAAAATTGTTAGGCTATAACAGGAAGAGATACCTATTTTTTTAAAAATATTTTCTTTACATATAAACATTAAATTCTAGCTGCAAAATATTCAAATATGACAAGGATATAGGATATATATATCTTATATATATATCCTGTGTATGTTCTGTAAAAATAACTTTGATTATGCTATCATGCTTTATTTCTTGAATAATTTTCAACCCTCATAATTACATACATTTTATTCTGTTGTTTACTTAATATCCCATGGATATTAATGGAGCAATTGTTACAACAGTGTTTCCTCCAACATCAGTCTCATCAAATATCAAAAGCTTCAGCTGAAGGGACCCATGCTGGTATATGAAATCACTGGTGGTCGTGGATTTAGAAGTCCATGAACTTCCATGATTTTATTAATATACAGATAACGAAGAGGCAGACAGAGGTCACTAATGAGGATCTTGTTCACAGATTTTGATTTGTCTTCCAAAATGTATCCTTGCTTCCTGTGCCACTTAAGGTCATGGTGTTAGAAGTGCTTTGGTCCCCAGCTTCTATTAAACCACCCTCAAACATCCTTTTCTTTTACCCAAGGGTTACATTGGTTACTGTTTGCATTCTGGCAAATTAAATTTCACATCATAGAATTAATTTGGTCCATCCAGATAGACTTAGTTTCATTATAGACCACGGGAAAGGACAAGAGGTGTTTTCTGGGTCCCTATCTGCAGAGGCAGCAATTTTATATCAGAATTTTCATGTGACATGCGGAATATGGATGCAAGTGTAGAGGCTTTGTGGGAGGGATCATTACACCAGTCCCTGAAGTAGCTACACCAGGCTTGTACTGATAGCTGCTTCCAAATTGCTTCATAGAAAGAGGTTCACTGTGGAGGGTTCCGTTTCCAGTTTAGGGATTTTCCATCAGATGTACTGAAGTTTGGTAAAACTGTGATAGCTCTTTGAGCATGTTTCAATAGCTTTATTAGGAAACTTCAAAATTCAGCTTTGAAGAGACATTTTGCTGTGAAATAGAAAACACAAAGTCTAAGGTTGAGCACCTTTTGGTGTGTTTAAGCAGGCTCAGGGTAGGAATAGGCAAACTTCTTTTAAAGGAATTAGAAATTTGGGGTGTGGGGGTTTGGGTTTTTTTTAGGGGGGTGGTATTGTGTTTGCGGTTTTTATTATTTGTGGTGTTTTACTAAAACTCTAGTCTGAATTCATACCTAGGGGAAAACTGTTGACTGGGTTTTTTGGGGGGTTGTTTGTTTGTTTTTAATTAAAAATAATTTTAGAAACGGCTCAGGCTGAAATGTCTTCCTGATGTAGTGAATTTTTTCTTCTTCGCTGGGCTTTCAAAGGAAATGTATGCAAAGTGAAGGCAAGGCTTAGACCCCTCATCCGAAGTCTAGTGTTAGCACTTCAGATGTGGAGGTCCTTGGCTCCAGGGCTCCATGCCCTGGTCACCCCTATCCTGGAAGGATACCCTGGGTACCAGGTGTGGTGTTGTGTGGGTGCCTCAGTCTCTACACAGCACTCGTGTCTGCTGTCTCTGTGGTGCTTTGCAGGGATTGAAACGATTAGCATGGAAATGAGTTCAGTTTCGATGTTTGGAAAAGTTAGAAAATACGTGCGTAAGCCAAAACCCAGTAATACTTATAATATTGATAGTAGTACAAAGTGTGGGGAGACTTCTAAAAGATAATGCAAGAAAATCATCTGTTTGAGGAGTATTGGCTGGTATGCAAGCTAATTGAGAACGCCAGTTTGGTTTTGTTTTTTTAAAGTCTATGTACAAAATAGGTAAATGTTAAACTAAGACAAGATTGTTTATATCACTCTATGGAAGACTGCATTCAAAATACCTATAATGACCTTGGCACTCTGCTTAATGAATAAATGGAGTATTCAGCCATGTCTGATAATGAAAATGAAGCATGCTTAATTGACTTAGCATCCAACTAATCAGCAGTTAATGCAGTCCTGAAAATTGCTAAGTTATTTCATCTTGGAGGGTCAGAGCATGCATGTAGAGAAGGGACAATCTAGGCTTTAAACCTTAAGCATGAAGCAAGTATAAATAGCAAACAGTAATTGGCCTGGAGGTTTCAGTCAGTTATGTGGCCTTGATCCGTGCTCTCCTTAGCCACCCACAAAATGTTTATAATTCTAGAATGAAACTTTGTTAGTTGACATCCTGCAGGCAATTGCACTAGAGGATCTGTTAGACTGCAAGCAAAACAGCTCTGTCATTGGCGGACTGGCAAGTTAAACTGGGTTCATTTTATTAAAAAAAAAAAAAAAGAGCGTGGTTTTTAGTTGCCATTGTGTGAATGTCCCAGAATAGCCTGCTGGGATTTTATTCAAAGTACATATTGAGTTACAGTGCCTGACTTGACACCTGAAAACGTCTCTGCCCCAATTTTTTATTTGGCTACAGGCAGTGATTCAGAACTAAATGAGATAATTTCTTGTAAAATCTTTCCCTCTCAGCCAGGATTTTTCTATTGCTCATAGGAATGACTTAGTATTCAGAGCCAAAACAGTGATGTCTGAGGAAGAGGCCATCAATTTAGTTCCCTGAACAAGGGGTAATCAATGGAAACCTTCCTTTCAGCATTCATGTTCAGAAATCCCAGGTTGACAAAGGATTTAGTACAGTAGGAATCCTCTTGTTCCATTTTCTCTCTTTTCTGTGAACTGTTTTTTTAGCCTTTTTTTTCTTCATTTTAAAATATTAAATGGTTTTCCCACAACATCTTGATCAGCAAGTAGTAACTATACGGATTTTAGTTTAGGGTATTTGCATTTATCTAGAAGAGCAGAGGGTTAAACGTGCTACATGCCTCGAATCAACAGGCATTGCAGCCGTGTCTGGATGTTGGTTCCACAGCCTTTGAGTCGCTGCCTTGTCCCTGATTTTAGCAGCAGGTGTCTTTAGAGGGCACAGGACTTATGATACTTCTCCCTACTGGAAAGCAGCCCTGGGGCATTGCGGGTCTCGCAGTGAAATGGGTGGGAGTGGGGAAGATGAGGCCTCGGTCTCCATGTTTGGCCCATGATCCTCTGCAGACCTTTTCTGTCACATAAATCCCTGCAGAGGCACCTGCTGCTTTCCTGTTAAAAATCTGGGCATCCTACAAATGATCTTGATAAATGAGGGAGCAAGCGTTAAAATGTGGAGGTGGTCTATATTAAACTTTTTCTCCTTTGTTCACCTGCCTGCTGATGCTGTCTGTCTTTGAAAATCATCATAGATAGAAAACAATCAGAAAAGTGGTTTTATTTTTTTATGTATGTGCTAGAATATTCCTTCCAATTTTTGGCTTATTTCAGTGTCAGCCTTCAGATACTTAATGTTTTGTGAGTCAGGGCTTTGCAGACCTACTCTGAACTGAATATATTCTGAATATATTTCTCAAAATCCAAATCCTTGACCTGGCATCAGCAAAATTCATTTAAATTGGTTTTAAACCTGATCTTTGTACCTCATCTGATGCATCAGCTGTAAGGGGTCAGTGTATCAATTGTGAATCTTCAAAAACTTCAGGAGCTTTGGAATTTGCTTGTGAAACAAAGTGGGAGCCTTGCCAACCTCCTACTGCAGGGCACCACGTAGTCTTTCAAATGACAGATTTTACTTGGCCATATTGGATTTCAGCACAGTCAAGAATGTACCACAAAGGTATTGACAAAACTTCCTGACCTCTAAGATGAATGTTTATTATAGCAATGCCCAAGGAGCTTCAGCTTTTTTTTTTGATCAGACCAGTACTGCAAAGTGTACATAGACACTAACTGAACTGTTAGCAGGTTTTGCAAAGAATACTAATAGGGTTATTGTAGCAGTGGTGATCTAAGAATAAAAGCAAGGTAAAGGTCACATGCAGAAGTGGTATGCTTAGACTTACTGATAACTAGCGATGTCCTGTAAAGTTTCTGTTGTTAAAAATATTTGGAGCCCTGACTAGAGATTTTCTGCAAAGATCTGTAAATACAAAAGTAGCTTTTGCACACCCTTTGGAAGGAATCCAGATGTGGCCTTTGTGTTTCAGTCCCTGTTCTGCACCCACTTCACTTTGCCAACCGTGGTTTTGACTGAGTCTGTTTACCTGTGGGAAGTAAGTGCTGGGCACTTGATTCTCTACATGATGTCGCACTGCGTTAAATAACGTGTTTTGTGGAGAAAGGCACAGAGGAAAACACTGGATGGCATGTTTTTGTTAGATATATTTGTGTTCTGTTTCTCTTGGTGTTCTGTAGTGAACACTGAGTATTTGTACAGCCTGCTTGAGATGATGATGATCTCTTATCCAGCTGCAATGCTGGTGCTTGCTGTCTTCATTGTTGATATATTAAGTGTGTTTCACCAGTCTCTCTCTTATGATCCACCCTCAGCGGGTATTAATGTTGATCCTTATGATGGATATGGATTATGAAGAAGCCATACTTCACCTGTGTGTTGTCTTTGGTTATATATCACTGTGCACAGTCTGGAAATAATGTTAATTTAGTATGATATTTTATGGTGTGAATGTAGGGTTGATGTGTGATGAAGACTGTTACTGGAAAGAAGCAAAAAGGAGGGCAGTGTCTCCCTCTCCACTGCCCCTAACATCTAGCTTTGACATAATTCAGATGTATCCTTCTGGAACTCCCATGGGGCAGGAGTGCACTGGGATGGGATGGGCTTGGGTGCTTAGCTGCCCTTGGACATCCTTGGGAAGGTACCTAGGCTTAGCCTACATTGTGCTTCAGTTTCCTTGCCTCCCTGTGTGGCTTAAATTGAAACTCCATGCTGGAGGACAGCGAAGGAGCAGGTCAAATAAGCTGTGCCTCCTACAGGGGACAAGAAAACAGAAATCAAAATCTTTTGGATGCCTTCTGCACGCTGGTCTTCGGATCTCAAATCAAATAAGTCTGCAGAAGTCGACTCTTCCATATATGGACTGATAGAGATGTGAGAATGGTTGTTCTTGTCTCTAGGAGGACTTGCTTTCTCTGCGGGTGGGGGAAAACCCCAAATATGCAGCAACTGCAAAATAGGAAGGAGGGAGGGTAGTTCTCTTTGCATTAGCATGCCAGCAAACTTCAGGTGAGCACCTGCTCCTGAAGTGAATTAACTCAATGGCTACAGAGGACTGGTAAGGAATGAGTTATAATATAACCCTGGGTGTCCTATGTTATATTTGAGAGCAGATATTCTGTCTCATTATCCCATATGCTTTGCTTCTGGTATGAGGTCTTGCTTTCCCCATGTACTTGTCATGGCTAAATAAGCAAAAGTCTTAGTCTCCCAATACAAAATGAACCACCTGAGCTCTTTAGAGGCAGCACAATTACAAACTGAGAACAGTTATTCTCTGTAGATCAGAGATGAAATCTCATCTATGAAACTCTTCTACACCCAGAAACATGGATTTAGAAACATACGTGTGTGTGTATACATAGCTTCTGAATTCTCATGTTCTCATAACACAATATCCATAATAAAGGGGTTTTTCCTATGTGTCTTCACCTTTCTGGATTAACTCAAGCTGAACATCGGTCACTAAAGGGCATAATGTTAAAGATGAGATATTATGAGTGCTTAATACCATAGTGAGCGGTCCTTATGATTGCCTGAAATATTTCTGAGATATGCCTTTCCTAGGTCTAGTCACAGCTATCCCATGATTGCACCCCTATTCTGATCCTATGCAGTCACTTTCAGCTGATGAGCTCCCAAATTGCAACCTGAAGATTTGCTGTTAGTTTGTAAATGTTGCAGTTATGACTTTGTGTGGGGTGTGAGTGGTATTTAGTTGATTGGAAGGGTGGGGAGGAAGCTCTTTTCTCTTTAATATTTCTCATTAGCTTGTTGCCTCAAAGGTAAGTTTTTATCATAACATGCAGGAATTTGCCTACACAATGTGTCCTATTAACGTAGAGGAACTAAATATGGAAAAGACTCCCACTTCCATTGTCTCTTTTATTCTGTTCCTTGAATGCCCCAGTTGGACTTCATCAGAAGTATTTCCTCCAGCTGTCAGGAAAGTTTTCACTATGATCCTAACTTTCTGTTTCCTAGCAACTCTACATCCTTCTGCTCATAAAGGAGGGCGGCTTATACTTGTAATGAATGTAATTCTAAGCCATGGCCAATGAGAAGCAAATATTGTGGAAGAATAAATGTCATTCATACTTTAAACAGAGAGCAAAAAGTTCACGTCATAATTGCTTATCTGCTTTAGCATTGCATATAATTTTGAAAAAAAATGAGTATTTCTTTGTATGTCCTTGCGCTTTAATTTAAATTTTTAGTTGTAGTTGGCAATGTGGATATGAACACCATCAACCATTTGGCCTTGGGATTAGGGATCACTGCTTGTAGAAGTTTTGTTTGGCAACTTCTTGTGTTTCAACATTACCAACATGTTACTTGGAGGGGTATTTGGTTTCCTATTTATTTTATTTTGTTATTGCTTCATTTGGCTGCCCTGCTTTGAACCTGAGTTTTCTTACCTGGATGGTGGGTCAGCAGTCTGCTGAACTGGATTATGATGAGATAGATTACAAGTCCTACATTAAGAGATTTCAAAAGGACTGCATCCCTGCTCTGTAATATTTGTGTAAAGCATGTCACTGAAATATCTTCAGTAGTCCCTTTATTGTGATGTTTTCTTAGTGTTTCTCATGTATAAAATATTATGAGTTTAAGGTTTTTTTTCTCTATTCTCTCTCACTTCATTACGTCATTAGTGTGTTGTGGAAGTGGAAGTCGATGGGGAAACCTTAGGAATCAAAGTTCCTGTTAGCCATATTACAGGCAGAACATGGATGGCAGCTGTGTGGGAATTCTGCTTCCTCTAGAAACTTAGGAAGAGTTAAACATCTGATTGGTATTTGAGTTTTCCTAAGTGACTAATGAGATGGTATAGAAACAAAGTGAAAGCTAACTAAGGAATTGCTCTTCCGTGATAGCTTTTCCACATTTAGAAATATCAGTGCTTCTTTGCATAGGAATTAAAGATCTTTCTGGTGTTTCAACAAACTATCTTTTCTGTTAAAAAGGTCAATGTTTTTACATGTTTGATTTCTCACTTCTGAAGTGGCCAGATGGCTTCCGTTGCTTGTTGGAAAATAGGTACTCTGAAAGGGCGAACTTCCATGAAAACACACTGCTGAAAAAAGTGATTAACTATAGAACATAGGAGCTGCTACGCTGGCTGACAGTAGTAATATATTTAGCCTGGGATCTTGTCTTCAATAGAGACTTTAAGATACTAAGAAAGGGGAAAAATCTTTTTTTTTTTTTTTGGATTTCAACAGTATACAAAAAAACCTACTTCTGTAACGTACTTCCTTCTCTCTATCTTCTACTACTGTAGTAATGTCTTCAGTCTTATTTATTTTGGAGAAGTTTTCCCAAAGTTTTTTCTCACTCAATGCAATCAATTTGTGTTTCATCTTGCTCTTTAAACACCACCCTACATGAGCTCCCTCATGTGTACATTACAATTGCTCTTAATTATGAGGTCACGTATTATTTGTCCCATGGATACTTGCTTCATGCAGAGTTGCAAGATGGATGGCATTAAAAACAAGTTTATATTAGTTTAAGATTTTACACTTTAAAGTGGTCCTCTGTGTTATCCTTGTAGTGTCATCCAAATCCTGATCTGACTACAAAGCATTTGTCATAACAATGGTTTTCTGTAGTGCTTTTTGTTGTGGTATCTTACACGCTTTCTTATCATTAACGCATCTATTTTCAAAGTGCTCTATGAGAAAAAGTGACGTTTTCCCATTTTACTTAAGGAAAATGGAGAGACAGAAATGTCAGGGTCAAAAAATACTCATTTGAAATGCCTAAATGAAGACACTAAAGACATAATCTTTCTGTGTCTACGACACAGAGCACTACATAAATTTAAAGCACAGATCAAGTTCAAAGCTTGGCTCCCTTTAGCTGCAGCTGCTGCAGAGCTCCTACGCAAAAGACTTCCTTTGGTATACGAGACTGCTTTATCCCTGAGCAGCCCCATCCCGTGCATTGGCCCATCCATCAAAAAAATGCAAGGATTATCGTAAACTCTGCTGATCCCAGTGTCAACTCATCTTCCTTCTGAATGAATAAAGCTAACCTTTAGCAACCAAAGGCTTTCATTGAGTGAGCAGATCCTCCATTAATTAGGGAGGACATGACATTTGCCAGTGAGGTTCACCAGTATTTGCTGGTAAGGGGAGAACTGTACAATTTAGGAACTGCAGGCTGCAGTTAATGCTGTGAGGAGAAGCATAGGTTTACTACAGTAAAACTGCCTTCTTGGTGGTAGAATCTGAACCACTCATGGTTAACACATTTATCCATGCAAGACCCAGATAAAACAAAGGCAGGCTCTTCTTTCAGCTCTACAGGTAGGGATGGGAGACAGAGAGATTAAGTAGTTGTTTACAGCTGTGTAAGAAATCTGTGATGTGACAGACAAGTTGTATGAGCTCCAGTAATTGTAATTACTACAGTGCCCCTTTGTTTCTGGTAGCCATGGCATTTCTTTTCCTTTCCTCGAAGCCTCATCATTGTTCTTGCTCCTGTCCGGCTGTCTCAGTCTCTCCACCCTGTGTGCTGGCTCCCAGAGCACTCTCCCCTCTGCTTTCCTGCTCCAAATTGCGCTGTGCTCAACCTTGTCCAGATGCTGCAGTACACTGTAGTTCCAGTGTTTTGTTTTCTTTAAGCATCTTTCTGATGTACAGTAGCACTCTCACTCACCCTTAAAATGTTTTTACCTTAATACTTCCTTTCCTGAAAAGACACCACTACAGCAAGGGGAACCTGGTCTTGTGCCTACTATCGTTCTGCCCTTTGTGTTACTGCAATTTTGTAGGTAAGATAGGGCCATAGAGGGAAGCTCTCTTTCTGCAGTCACTTATGTGTAACTCTTGCTCACCAGCACTACCAAGATATGTACATGTTGGAACTAAATGTTACACTAAAATTTTTGAAGTCAAGAGGATTAAAATTTGTCTCCTAAGTATGAAAGTCTCGATGCCTCTGACTATTTTCCTTGACTATCTTCCCCCCGCCCCTCCTTTGGCATGTGCCGAGTGAAGTTTGAAAACATGACTGCTCATCAGAATGTGTAACAAGATGATATTGTAGGGAAATGAAGAGGGATAATATCTCTGTGACTGCTGTGCTTAACTTGACGAAAGACAAGCTTTTGAACACTCTTTAAATGGGTATTCTGCAGGCATTTCTCTTGTCACTTTTATTTTGCTCTGTGGAAAGTGTTAGGTATAAATCCCACCCTCCCCCTTTTTTTATAAATTTACATAGTTGGTCTAATGCAAGGGTAAAGACACTGAAACATCTCACAGTTTCTGTAGCTTTTTTACAGTAGAAAACTTATGCGGTGAAATCAACTTTACTAATATCTCAGCATTTGAGACTTCCTATTCACATAATCTTTCTCAGACACACAAAAAAATAACCTGTTCCAGGCAGAATTTCTGGAATCATAGGATGGTTAGAGTTGGAAGGGACCTTAAAGATCATCTAGTTCCAACCCTCCTGCCCTGGGCAGGGACACCTCCCACTAGACCAGGCTGCTCAGAGCCCCATCCAGCCTGGTCTTGAACACTTCCAGGGATGGGACATCCACAACTTCTCTGGGCAACCTGTTCCAGTGCCTCACCACCCTCAGAATAAAGAATTTCTTCCTAACATCTAAATCTCCCCTCTTTCAGTTTAAAACTGTTACCTCTCATCCTATTGTTCCACTCCTTTATAGAGTCCCTCCTCATCTCTCCTGTAGGCCCCCTTTAGGTACTGGAAGGCTGCTATAAGGTCTCCCCAGAGCCTTCTCTTCTGCAGGCTGAACAACCCCAACTCTCTCAGCCTGTCCTCACAGGAGAGGTGCTCCAGCCCTCTGATCATCTTCATGGCCCTCCTCTGGGCTTGCTGTAGCAGGTCCATGTCCTTCTTATGTTGGGTGCCCCAGAGCTGGACGCAGTACTCCAGGTTGGTTTCTGAATTTTTGTAATTGCTTTCTGTTCTTGAATGGCTTGCAGAACTTCTGCACTAACCAGAAGTAACGTGGCATGATCCAAAAAGAGCTTTGAAAGATCCTTCAAAAGCTTTCTTAGAAGCTGGAAGGCAGACAGCATTGAATCGAAGGCAAAATGTTCTGACCAAATGCTCCATCCTCATCATCGTCTCATCTTAATTTGAGTTGCTGACCTGGAAGTAGGCAGACAGATGGATACATGCCCTTCTGCTTCTTTTTGCAGTGACAGAACATCCCAAGTCCTTTTGTTACATCTGTGCTGTGTTTGCTCAGCTTTTTTAGACAGAGCTTTCAAATCACTAACCATTTTCTGGTATTTCTGGTTTTGTGATTGCTAAATCAAATATGTATTTTTGAGGCTGCTGTTACTGCCAAAATCACGGATACCCTGTCCTTTCCCATCCCCAGAATCAGTTGCAGTTTTGGATGCTCAGAAGCTGTGCAGCTTCATGGATGATTTCTGGTGTAAGAACCAAATGTGCCTCACTATGTGATTACCAGCAACTTCCCACAGAAGCTTATACTCCTGCCTGTGAGCTATTAACAAAGTAATTGCTGTGATCATCCCATTAGTCCGTTCTGGAATATTTTAAAGCCAGGCATTTGATCACTTAAGTTGGCCCAGTATTCCAGCACTGCAAAAGCTTACAGCTGAATATCAAACAGGACTGATTAGCTTTCAACTGCCTAATGGCTGAAATTACAGATTCTGTGATTTCTTCTTTTAAGCTAGAGCTGAGGAAACAGTCTTTTTTGCTGAAACTAGTCAGAAGTAGTTGATGGAGGGGAGAGAACTTGCGTAGCTTTGATTTCAGCGTCAATTAATGTGCAGAGCAGTGAGAAGTACTGTTATACTTGCAGTGAGGTACGTACAAGATTAGCAGGCAAAAGACATTTTCCTTCAGATTCTTAAAAATTATGGTCTTATACAAAAAGGGTACCATAGATGCTTAGGATCTTGGGGACTTGGAAAATGAGACTGCAGCACCCTGTGCTGACATTCATAATTCAGAAACAACTTTGCAAGGGCTCTGTGGTTTTCCTGTGCTTGGGTTTTTGGGGTTTTTTTTGTCAGTTTTTTTTTTTTAAGTTGCATTTGGCTACTGTGGAAGAGTATAAGTAGGTTATCTTTAAGCAAGAGAGCTGTAATACTGAGCACTCAAGTGAAGTCCTGACTGCTGTGCACTATTTTTCACTCAGTCTGGCAGTGAAGTCCAACGCTTACAGAGAAATAGCTACCTTCCTGTAGCTCCAGATAGAGGTGGCTCATCTGTGGTACCTGCTCATATATACGCCATACAGGGAAGAAAGCATGGGGTTAAAATGCTCAATTTCAACAGGCTATGTTCCTCAGAGCGTCTATAGGTACTACTGAATTTCACAATTACAAGTGGAAAGTTTATTTCTTTACAGCCCAAGTCAGTATAAAAAAATGGAAATCAGTGAACCTTCTTTCCCCTCCCCCAGAATGTCCCCCAAAACGTTTACGAAACGTGTAAACCATTTCAGTAATCAGATGAAGTAGTGCACTTGAACTTCTCTTCCTCCTCCACCTCCTCAGCCCCTGTAATGCTTGGAATATGCTCTCTTTCCTCCTTTCCTCCCTTTCTTTTATTCCACCCATTTATACATACACCTAGGATCTAATATGGGATTTGCCTACTTTTCCAGTACCTGAAGCCTTTTCCAAGTAGGTGTCTAACATATGTTGTAACAATCTAAATAAATTTTTTTTTCAGCTTCTCAGCCTGGCTGCCAAACAGACGTATCCGTTATTCACATGGTATTAATCATCTGGACTAAAAAATGAACAGTGCAGGAAGAGCTTTGTGTAAAGAACACTGGGGTAATAGCCATACCTTGTACTGTGCTCCAGTCAAAGGGCAGGATTCATATCATCGCCCATTATATTTCCACATCATTGATGTCTTTATTTGAGCTCTAGCCAGTCGAAACACTTTAATAGTCAGGGAAGAGGCACAGGTGCTTTTAGGTCATGATTTGTCTGACCTGTTTTAGATGTAGTAGATGCTAGCACGAGATGATTCATGCCCTATGAATGTCCATTTTTCTCCACTGACTGGAAAGGGAACCTAAGGTGACTCTCGCAGATGGAGGCATCGGCACTTGTTCTGATCCTTCATGATGCATTTAGGCTAGTCATTGTGAATTAATCAATATTTTTCTTCAAAAAAAATGAGATATCATATATCAAGGAATATCATGAGATTAATTTTTGCATCTTTGTAAAAGCACAGACAGAAAATTGGTCGATATCTGTGATGTTCATAGTAAAGATGTGAAATGGGGGAATAAAACGTTGTGATGAAATAAGCAAAAGTGGAACAATTCCTGCCTCACTTTCCTTGTAGTGTGTCATGCCTGCTTGTACCAGAAGTGGGTCTGCTCTGTATTTTTTTTTTTTACTACATGTGATGGGAATGTGTTTGCTTTAGCCAAAAGTAATTGAAAAATTCAGTAAGTTCTTTCGCACCTCTCTTTTAGCAATTGAATTCAGTGGATCAAGTAAAACGTGTAGCTGTGGGAGGAAGGAGGGATATTACAGGTTATCACAGAAATGTATCTTTTATCCTGTTTTATTTTCTTGCCCATTTACTGGGTACTAAGGAAAATACTTTGAACCTAGTAAGAAATCTGTTTCTGTGGGTGGTATGTGATGAAAGTGTGGCTGAACAGGGGATTTTTTTTTTTTTCTTCCTCCTAGGAATGGTAGGATAACATCAGAGGAAGGAGAGTTTTTAACAATGCCCAAGTGAAATGGGTATGTGAAGAGGATTAATGAAGGCAAAGGGGTTTATTCCTAATGGATTTAGCCAAGAGATAGCGCTTTGCAGCAACAAAAATTGTTGATGAACCTGCAAGGAAAAAAATTCTGGCTGTTGATGTGAAAATGTTTGATGCCAGCAAAGTAGCAAATGTTTCATACAAAAAAATCCTGACCTGCTCCTTAGCCACTCTAACAACATTAGTTATTAATCATTCATCAGTACAGCAGCTCTTTCCCTTTCTTTCATTTTAGGTATCAATTTGAGCACAGGTTTTAAAGTTAATTGCTTAATGTAGTTTCAACTGTGGTTTCTAGGTGTTACGTTGAGATTTCTCTCTGGGGAACTAAGAAATAGGAAATTTCTGTTCCTCAAATTCTTTGTGCTGAAAACCGTGATTCCTCTTTGTATATGTGAAACTCAAGGTCCCTTGCCAAGGCTCTTGATCAGCTCTGCCAGAATTCTGCTAGAAATATAGAGGCTGATCTTGGGTTGAGTCCCACTGTCAATAGGGAGAGAGTAATTAAAATGGTTGTTCAAGTTTATCATACCACTCCAAAATGTCTGAGTAGCATTTCCTCTTGACATGTCCTCTTGTCTGTGTGTAAATATATATATTATAAGTATATATACAAATGCAGGTGGTGTTAATAGCACCAGTATACGGTGGTGTGATGCAGAAAGAAGAAAGAGTGCCAGAACCATACTAATAAAATTTCAGGAACAGCAAAAGAGGGAAAATAATAGTGCTGATTTCCTTGGTAATAAGCACTTCTCTCACTTATATTTTACTATTGACTCTTGTTTGTTAGTTCAATGCAGGCATTATAAAATGTGGCATACCAGATCTGTGGAAATGGATATGTTCTTGAATCATAGAAACATACCTAGCAGCATGCAGGTATGGTTGTGAAACAGTGTTTGGAACTGTGGAAACACAAAAAAGATCTGGGGAAACATAACACTGGGTTGGGTTGGAAGGGACCTTAAAGATCACCTAGTTCCAACCCTCCTGCCCTGGGCAGGGACACCTCCCACTAGACCAGGTTGCTCAAAGCCCCATCCAGCCTGGCCTTGAACATTCCCAGGAAAGGGGCATCCACCACCCCTCTGGGCAACCTGTTCCAGTGTCTCACTACTCTCAGAGTAAAGAATTTCTTCCTAATATCTAATCTAAATCGACCCTCTTTCAGTTTAAAACTGTTACCCCTCATCCTATTGCTACACTCCTTGATAAAGAGTCCCTCCCCATCTCTCCTGTAGGTCCCCTTTAGGTACTGGAAGGCTGCTATAAGGTCTCTCCAGAGCCTTCTCTTCTGCAGGCTGAACAACCCCAACTGTCTCAGCCTGTCCTCACAGGAGAGGTGCTCCAGCCCTCTCATCATCATCTTCATGGCCTTCCTCTGTGCTTGCTCCAATGCTCCTTCCATAAGAAGGTCCATGTCCTTCTTACGTTGGGGGCCCCAGAGCTGGATGCAGTACCTCAAGTGAGGTCTCATGAGTGCAGAGTAGAGAAGCAGAGTCACCTCTCTTGACCTGCTGGCTGTGCTTCTTTACATGCAGCCCAGGATACGGTTGGCTTTCTGGGCTGTGAGTGCATGTTGCTGGGTCATGTTGAGCTTCCCATCAACCAGCACCCTCAATTCCTTCTCCTCAGGGCTGCTCTCAATCCATTCTCCGCCCAGTCATACAATGTGTCATAAAATATGAAGAGAGAAAACTGCTGAGTCTGATCATATATATAGTGAGAGTGATTCGTTAATTACAGCGCATGAATCAGATGTTGACCTCAATAATGGTTGCCTTGATTAATTTCTGGCAAGATGTGATGAACATCTGATAGAAATGGTGCTGTCATTTTTGGTAAGATCAGAAGAACTCTTGCCTGTTTGAGGGGCAAATGTTGTGTTGTGGATGAAGCCAGACCAGATGAACATCCTACCTATTTTCTTCTAAAATGTCTGTGAATGAAATTAGGGTTTTTCCCAATGGCTGTGACAGTAACATGGAGAGGTAGAGAGTAATGGTGGTTTTATACCCCTGTTTTGGAACAGCCAACTAGGTGTGGCTCGCAATTCATGTGCCCTTGGTTTTACTAGTGCTGAGGAGAAACGTTTCCTATTCAGACATCTTAAATTCACCAAAATGATGCCCACACTAGGTACTCCTAAAGATTTTTCAAATTCTAAACTAATTATGCAGTTGCGTTCATTTTGCATTTATGGGTATCAAGTTATTTCCAGGGAATTTGAAACTGAAGGGATTAATACAGGGAAGTGCTCTATGAAGAGTCTGAATTTTATTAAGAAATAGCTTTGTAAATGTACAGTCCCTTCCAACTCCATATAACATTATTGATATACAACTATTGAGTTCTTAAACATTCCGACGAGTCTGCAGCAGAACATGGTATGCTAGTAATGGGGTAACGAGATGATTTAAAAAAAAAAAAAAAGGCAACTTTAATTGCTGGCCAGCACTGGAACATGATTTTCCCTCTAGCTAAGAAAACCCAAGCACGGGATCATGTCCAACCATGTGGCTTTGCTCTTACATGATGTGGATGGCTGCTGCCTGAGGGATAAGGGAGTGAAAATTAATCCCATGCTCCTCTTAGAGCAGGAAACAGCTTTACCCTTTCCTACCACCTTCCCACCTTCACCTTTTCTCCCAGCAGCACTGGGGAGAAAAGCAGCAGCTTGTTCCCTTCCCTAAGCTGTGCTGGCTGGGTCAGGTCTCTCCTTTACTCTTCCCATATGTGCTGCTGCCCAGGTAGGACTGGGTGACTGTGCACCAGATGTGGGAGATGGGAGTTTGGGACCCACCAGCTGTTTCACCAAGTAGCAGCATGTAGGTATGTTTGTGATACAGTGTTTGGAACTGTGGAAATACAGAAAAGATCTGGGGAAACATAACAAAACTTGGAGCCGGGGGGGAGTTTTTTGGCTGCTTTTTTTTTCTTTTTTTCTTTGGTCATATGGGTTAGGAGAAGAGTGAGCGTCACAGCAGTACTTAGGAACACTTGTGAAAACATGCTCTTTTCTGTTTATAGTCTGAGGACTGTTCTGGATGACTAAACTTTACTCTTATTTACTCTTGCCAACAATTTTGGCAGAGAGATCTGGCTGTGTGCCAGGTTGTGCGGTCTCTCCAGACATCGAAGCCACCTGCTGAAAGGACAGTAAGATGGATGCTTTTGCAAGTGGGGAATGCCCTGGCTGCCACAGGTGCTGGTCCATGCTCTCCAAGAGGCAGGAGTTCTTTTGCAGGCAATTGGTCTCTGCTTTTATTTTGGCCAGACAAATCGTGGGCCACAGACGGTGGCCTTGATCAGTTTTAGTCTTTGTTCTTTTAGGTGGATGGATTCAGGGGTCAGGCAGAAGGCTGTGGGTGAGAGCACACTTTCTGTGCCAAGCATAAGCAGGGATGACCCTCCTCAGATGGTGGAGTGGACAAGATTGCAGCCAGGGAAGTAAATGCCTCCCCCTAGAACCTGTATGGCTGCAGCAGGGGTGCATGCTGGGCCCAGTGGAGTGGCTGGAAGCCCCCCATGAGGGAAAGGGACTGGACTGGTGTTGGGGCTGCTCATATAGGTGACTATGCATGGAGATGGGGACTTGCTCTCATCCGCACACTGGGAAAAGAGGAAGCTCTTCTCAGTTCCGTGACCACCATCATACTGCTGTTTTGGCTGAGAAAAGATAATGTTTTTAGTTCAGGTTTTCACCAGCTTGATTAATTGGAGTGGTATTTGTAACCAAGTCTTACTCATATCTAGACTTCCTGTAATCCTTTATCCTATTACAAATGCGTATTTGATTAACTTCCTACTGTATAAGGCTGCTTGTTAAGCTATTTCACAGGCTGGCTTTTGAGGAAAAAATCTGGCAAATCACATGACGGTAGTTGCATGGAATTACCTAGAAGATCCTACTGGACCGAGCCCATCTCCTTTCCACTAGGTAGAAAATGGATTTTGCAATCTCTTCTCTTCTGATGGGCCATGCAGACAGTTAAACCTTGTCACGTACCTCTGTGCACAGGCATGACGTGATGGGAAACGCTGGCCACAGAGCTAAGGAGGCACCCAGGCAGGGCTCTCGTGGGAGCTCTTCTGCACTTCTGTTAAAAAGCTGTGTGGCCCACTTTGCACATAAGGCTGGATACCACCAGTCGAGTTTATTTTAACTTTGTCTTTAAAGATTGTAGTTCATATTTGAGTGAGTGTTATATCTAGGTTAAAAATGTTTCAGGTTTGAGGCTAATCTTAGTTTTGATCTTGAAAAGCTGCAACTAGAGCCTTCTGTTCATTTCTGTTCAAAGTCTTTTCAAGTGGAAAAGCAGGTTCTTTCCTAATATATACACCTTACAAATGTTGTGACAATGTGAATCTGCATACTTCTGAATCCAAATGCTTTTAAACCAATACTTTGTATTGTTTGTGAAGACCGTGTATTCTCTTATAGTCTTAATAATTACAGGCTATACATATTTGCGTTGGCACTGCTGCTGTTGTGCTTTCTGCTTATTTAAATGAGAATTTAGCAGGAAAAAAAGTAGGAATTTAGTGGGCATCACAGCCAGAAAATGCCCATCTACCGATAGTGAAACTCAAAAGTAGCTATTTCTCTTTTTGCACTAAATTAGTGTGGCGGGTTGACCCCAGCTAGCAGCTAAGCCCCCACCCAATAGCTCTCTCACTCCCCACAGCAAGACAGGGAAGGGAATTCGAAGAGCAAAAGTGAGAAAAACTTGTGGGTCAAGATAAAGACAGTTTAATAAGTGAAACAAAGCTATGCATGCAAGCAAATCAAAACAAAGAATTTGTTCATGGCTTTCCATCAGCAGGCAGATGTCCAGATGCTTCCTGGCATGCGGGGCCTCAGTACATGTAATAGTTGCTTGGGAAGACAAATACCATAGCTACAAATGTCCTTTCTTTCCTTCTCCTTTCCCTGAGCTTTTATTGCTGAGCACAATGTCATATGACGTGGAATAGCCCTTTGGTCAATTCAGGTCAGCTTTTCTGGTTGTGCTCACTTCCAACTTCTTGCGTACCTCCAGCTGGGAGGCAGACTGGAGGGGGGAAAAAAACTTAACCAAAAAAACCCCACCCCAAAAACTCTTCATGTTGTGTAAGCCCTGCTCAGCAATAGCCAAAACACTGGTGTGTTTTTAACGCTGTTTTAATCATAAATCCAAAGCACAGCATCATAGAGGCTGCTATGAAGAAAGTCAGCCCCATCCCATCCAGACCTAGTACAATTAAGGGCTCTGACAGTGTATTTGTTTTGCTGTCTGTTCATTGTGGCTGTTACCTGGTAATTTGGCTTTTCTGTACTTCCGTGGCATTAAAAGATCGTTGTTTGTCTTCTTGAAAATTACTTGTCTGTTTTCTTGGAATCTGCCAGTTAAATCGCCTAGAGTTCTCCATGCCAGTTGCTGCTTGTCTGATCAAGCTGCACCCACTAAGAAAAGAGAGGATGTGTCTGATAATTCCAGACAGATGGAGTGGNGGGAAAAGAGGAAGCTCTTCTCAGTTCCGTGACCACCATCATACTGCTGTTTTGGCTGAGAAAAGATAATGTTTTTAGTTCAGGTTTTCACCAGCTTGATTAATTGGAGTGGTATTTGTAACCAAGTCTTACTCATATCTAGACTTCCTGTAATCCTTTATCCTATTACAAATGCGTATTTGATTAACTTCCTACTGTATAAGGCTGCTTGTTAAGCTATTTCACAGGCTGGCTTTTGAGGAAAAAATCTGGCAAATCACATGACGGTAGTTGCATGGAATTACCTAGAAGATCCTACTGGACCGAGCCCATCTCCTTTCCACTAGGTAGAAAATGGATTTTGCAATCTCTTCTCTTCTGATGGGCCATGCAGACAGTTAAACCTTGTCACGTACCTCTGTGCACAGGCATGACGTGATGGGAAACGCTGGCCACAGAGCTAAGGAGGCACCCAGGCAGGGCTCTCGTGGGAGCTCTTCTGCACTTCTGTTAAAAAGCTGTGTGGCCCACTTTGCACATAAGGCTGGATACCACCAGTCGAGTTTATTTTAACTTTGTCTTTAAAGATTGTAGTTCATATTTGAGTGAGTGTTATATCTAGGTTAAAAATGTTTCAGGTTTGAGGCTAATCTTAGTTTTGATCTTGAAAAGCTGCAACTAGAGCCTTCTGTTCATTTCTGTTCAAAGTCTTTTCAAGTGGAAAAGCAGGTTCTTTCCTAATATATACACCTTACAAATGTTGTGACAATGTGAATCTGCATACTTCTGAATCCAAATGCTTTTAAACCAATACTTTGTATTGTTTGTGAAGACCGTGTATTCTCTTATAGTCTTAATAATTACAGGCTATACATATTTGCGTTGGCACTGCTGCTGTTGTGCTTTCTGCTTATTTAAATGAGAATTTAGCAGGAAAAAAAGTAGGAATTTAGTGGGCATCACAGCCAGAAAATGCCCATCTACCGATAGTGAAACTCAAAAGTAGCTATTTCTCTTTTTGCACTAAATTAGTGTGGCGGGTTGACCCCAGCTAGCAGCTAAGCCCCCACCCAATAGCTCTCTCACTCCCCACAGCAAGACAGGGAAGGGAATTCGAAGAGCAAAAGTGAGAAAAACTTGTGGGTCAAGATAAAGACAGTTTAATAAGTGAAACAAAGCTATGCATGCAAGCAAATCAAAACAAAGAATTTGTTCATGGCTTTCCATCAGCAGGCAGATGTCCAGATGCTTCCTGGCATGCGGGGCCTCAGTACATGTAATAGTTGCTTGGGAAGACAAATACCATAGCTACAAATGTCCTTTCTTTCCTTCTCCTTTCCCTGAGCTTTTATTGCTGAGCACAATGTCATATGACGTGGAATAGCCCTTTGGTCAATTCAGGTCAGCTTTTCTGGTTGTGCTCACTTCCAACTTCTTGCGTACCTCCAGCTGGGAGGCAGACTGGAGGGGGGAAAAAAACTTAACCAAAAAAACCCCACCCCAAAAACTCTTCATGTTGTGTAAGCCCTGCTCAGCAATAGCCAAAACACTGGTGTGTTTTTAACGCTGTTTTAATCATAAATCCAAAGCACAGCATCATAGAGGCTGCTATGAAGAAAGTCAGCCCCATCCCATCCAGACCTAGTACAATTAAGGGCTCTGACAGTGTATTTGTTTTGCTGTCTGTTCATTGTGGCTGTTACCTGGTAATTTGGCTTTTCTGTACTTCCGTGGCATTAAAAGATCGTTGTTTGTCTTCTTGAAAATTACTTGTCTGTTTTCTTGGAATCTGCCAGTTAAATCGCCTAGAGTTCTCCATGCCAGTTGCTGCTTGTCTGATCAAGCTGCACCCACTAAGAAAAGAGAGGATGTGTCTGATAATTCCAGACAGATGGAGTGGTCTTGCCACAGAGGCTACGGAGAGTGGCAACTAAACAGATTAAACTTGATGAAGTCATTGACAGACTTGCACAATTAACATACTGATGCATATCTTTCTTGCTTCCATCTGTTAGCGTGGCTAATTCATTTCATTACTGTGAAATTCACTTGACTTGACATTCCGGGCTGATTTTGTACCATAATTCACCTGCTGTGCTACTCATGCTGTTCTTGAAACAAACCCTTTGAATCAAAGCTATTTCAGTAGTACGCTGTGATCCTTTCATCCTTGGAAGCGATTTTATAGGTCTTAATATTGCAGTGGCAATGAGTTCAGAATTATAGTAGCCAGTGATTTAGAGGTGTTTGGGTTTAAATCCTGTCAAGTATTCATCTTTATAAATGTGAATAATTTCTTCTTAATGGCTTTAAGATCTTCTATCTCTTAGTTTTGCAACCATGCGAATAATAGCACTATGAGGGTGGATCCTGCCTGTGGAGTACTGGCTGGATGGTTAGCTCTTGCAAGGATCCTCTGACCCCGGAGTATTGTGAACACTGAATTATGAGCTAATCCTATAGCAACTTTTTTCCAAATACAAGGTACATCAGGGTCACTGTTGCTCAGAAGACCTCTCTCATATGAATTCTGAAGTTATTCCTGTGCTTTGAAAGTGCAGTGAAATCCAAAATTGCAATGAAATTACCAAAATGGTAAAAAATAAGTTGCTTCATACAGCAGTTGTTTTATCAGGTGAAAAATTATTTCCAGTTACTAGCTGTAATGGTTTGGGGAATGGAAATGTTTAGGGCTTAACAGTCCTCATTCCTGTTCTGAAGTTGTTGACTAATAAAATGTGAACACATGTGGAATATGCTGTGGACTTGTCAGCACTGTAACTCATTTTGCCTGAATTGCCTACAAGGTTGGCTGAAGCTGTTCTGTTGATAGTGTCTTTATATGAGGTCCGCCGCAAAAGAAACTTGTTTTATTTGCAAGAGGCAATCTGGTGTTCTCCAAAGGTGAGTCATAGAATCCAAGGTGTTGACGTCAGTCTTCAGATATCACAGAGGTTGCATGTGCTGCAAGACTTACAGAACCATATCCATAGTGTATGGCTAGCTCCTGGAACCAGAAGACTTTGGAAAGGCAGATCTGATGCTGCTGCCACTCTTCTATCAGTATGGATGAGTTAAGTTTCACTTATCTGTATTTACACAAAGATCATTAATGGCTATTGATACATTGTTGATTAACAAAAGACATTGCTTAATAAAAGATGTTGGTCAAGAAATGCTGGCTTATTTGGGAAACGCTTTGTCATATTACTGCTTGGTAACTCCTCAGGGAGCAGTGCAACTCAGCAAGAGTTCACTTTTTCCTGAATTAACTGAAGACCTGTAGAGAAAAAGGCCAAGCCTTTTGGGAAATCATTATTTCATCTTTCCTGTGTCTTTGTCGCTCTTTTGAGCTGAGCTGAGAGAATATCTGTTGTCTCAATTCAGGTATTTTTTTGTTCTTTAAATGTAACCCCAGTAATACTGGTTTCATTCGCAGCTCAAATTCACAGGCACAAATGGCGAGTGTCTTTGGGGGTGGGGCAGCCGGTTGCTGTGCTGCTTGTGGTCCTTGTTAGGCTTAGGAGCTCATAAAACCAGGAAGAAACCTTTCTGTTGCTGTTCCCTTGCAGATGTGCTACACAATTGCGTGTTTGCCAATACACAGTTGCCAAACTGCAGCAGCACTGGGACCTCAGGTGCACTCTGTGCCTCTTCCCTCTTTCTCTATGGCACTGCTACGGGACTCNAAGTTTTAGGCCTGCTGACTTTCATGTCCAGACCGAAGCCTGGAGCCAGGGTACACTTGTAAATTCAAACAAAGGTTTTAGCCACTCTGTGGGACCTGATGTTTTGGATGCTTTATAGTTGATGCTTGTACCGGCTGCTGGCTTGCCTGGAGCCATTATTCCCACAGATTCAAGTAGTATTAAAATAATTGATCCTACTCACTGCAGCACTAACATTTGGATTGCCAGAACTCCTTTGTGGTGGTATCATGTCCGTTAACGTGCAGTGGGAGTTAGGGGTTAAAGAAGACAGAGGAATGGAAAGTATCAAGGACAAAATTCTCTCACGTACTAAAACATACAGTTGGCATAACCTTTTCTTTTCGTGCATGTCAATAAATGACGGTCAGGATGTATTTGTGCATCTCTGTGAAACTGGCAGCCAACTTCTTGTTACTACATAGAAATTGTTTCCGTGATTATGATGAGACCACAAAAGGAAGCTTGTTTTATATCTAGTGAATGCTTCTGAAATTTCCCTTTTTTTCATGTTTAAGCTTTTTTTGTTTTGTTTTGTTTAAATAGGTGAACCTTTTGCAGACGACTTTCATGGTCTTGATGTTGTGTCTAAACAGGGCAAAGTATAAGAAATGAGTTATTGAGTCTTCTACAGCCAGGGGAGAGCTTTGCACTACTATGCCAACATCTATGCTGAAGTTAGGTCCAACTTTTTAATTTTTATGCTAGGAGCTCCCAAAAACTTTGCAAAACTTCACTAAAATGCTGGTGGTTTTGAATGAAAAACTTCTACCTTGAATGTATCAGAGCAGATCTGCTTAAAATATCATGATGAAATAGAAGCATGTGAGTAAAAACTTGTTAAAGCAGTCAGTGTGTCTGTGCATGAGGAAGCTGGGGATTGGGCTCTGCAGAGTCTTAGAAGAACACTTTGAACTGTCAAATCTTGCTGTAATGAAAGTATTACTCTTTGTCTTCAAACAATTCTGCCTCTCCTTCTTTTGCCCTTAGTACTGCCTTTGAAGCAAAGAAGAATGAATAAAGATATATAATTATACATACATAAAATTTTATAAACTTGGACTCACAAGAAAAAAAGTCTTGAGGGGAAAAATTAAGCCAGTATAAATACTTTTTAGATGCTTTCATTTTCTAGGGTCCAGAGAGAACACCTATGATGTTACTCAACATGCCCAAGCCCTACAGAAGCTGCATAAAGCTTTATATAGGAAGGGAAAAAGGATGGAAGACTTAGCACAGATGGTGGATAAATTTGAGTAGTTATCCCAAGACAACAGTATTATGGCTTCCATAATCTCAGTATCTGTTAAGTTTTGCCTTTTGATTCATAATCAGGGAACATTCAGGCCAGCCCATGTGTGAGATGCATCTCTAATGAGAAGGAAGAGAATCATTTGGAGGCTATTGAAGCAATTAGCATTTCACTTTTTCTCCATTGTGTCAAATGGTGCTATCTTATTCCGGCAGAAACTTTGTCTTCCTGCTTTCTACTATGCAAGGTAGTTCTTAGTTGGATGGCAGGGCTCCAAAGTTACATTTATAAATGCATTATAAATATTCAGGTAATTTCAGGCTAGGTAAATCCTTCCAAATCTGCATCACAATTAGCAAGCTGCTTTTTATTTTGTTTTGCAGGCCAGTAAACCTTCAGCACAGATGTGCCGAGTGAGATGCTAGGTTGAACTCTGCTCTCACCAAGAGTCTCCTGCAGAAAGCCAAGTGCTGACCTTGTCCTGGCTAAATGCAGAGACAGAGGGTGAGTGCTTCTGAGTGGTTGCTAACTAGACCTGATGGGAAAAAAAAATTATGAGAAAATGAGTAGAACTGCTTCAGTACTTTTTTCAGTTCTGCTTCTTAAATTTGAGCAAACAAAAGGACATCATAGATGGATCAAGATAAACATTTAGTTGCCAAGCTTTTGGGAGTCGTAATGTTATTCCAAATCATGAAATGAAAAGACTGCCTCCTCAATTAGCAGTTCCTGCCTTTGAAATGTTTGTTGGGTTTTTTAGTATTAATATAGTTTGGATTAGCTTTCAGGCTTTGCTGATATTCTGCTGGGAGACTTAATTTAGATAATCTCAAGTCTTTAAGGTTGGACTGCATAAGTAGAGGTAAACAAGGAGAAAGATGGAATTAAAAGTAAAATCAAGCCTCAGTCTCCCCTTCTGTATCCTATCCAAAGGATCAGTTTCAATTTTGGATTGCTTTACCTATCTTGATTCCAGCAGAGACACTAATCTGCCATGTTTATTAGAGGTGATGCACCTCTAGAGAGTCAAGCACTGCAGGAGGAATCCAGGCTAACTGAATATATTCTGTAGCTTCGGAGAAGACTGAATTGGTAGTTATATTGCAAGTTGCTTTGGTTTTCGTAACTTTGGCAGTGGCTGGTTTCTGTCCACTATGAGAAGTGAAACTTTAGGCCCCAAGCCCACACTTTCTGCTGCTTAATCACAAACCCCAGGGGAGGGAGGAAAAAGGGAGTATGAATGGAATAAGAAAGTTAGTGACCTGAAGTTTTATTTTTGATCAGCTTAACAAATGTGTGTTGCTCTGTCTTGTATGTTTTCAGCTGGATTTACAGTACAGATGGATAACACTAATACTGTTTGAAATCCTATTAAGTGGGGGAATCTCCCCTTTCACATCCAGTGACAAAAGACACAATAGCAGACAAGGATGGGTTGGGTGTTTACAGTGCACGCTGGCTCATCTCATTCTTTCTTAGCCCAGTTGTAGATTCCTTCTACTAAAGAAAACAGGATATTAAAATGTAAAAGTGCAAGGGGTGTTAGCTCCTGAGAGCTGTTTGGGAAATATCAGCACTTGTTCCTCTATCTATCTCTGTAAATGTAGTTGTGGATACAGATTTCATTTTGGGAGTTCTCAGTATGTATTCCATTTGGATTTGAGAGATATCTTTTGGGTGTACTGTTTGCGTTACTTGCCGGCTGTTTGTGTTGTCAAATAAGCAAATTCTCTTGTGCTATTTTGAGATTAAATACTTGCAGCTGGTAAGTATGCATGTTCTTTTACTGAAATGACTCTCTGCTACTTTAGAGGCTATGTTCTTTGGCTAGAAAACAGAGTCCTGAAAATTATTTTGTATCAAATTTACTTCAGCCTGAGTCTGTGTTCGTAGGCATTTAGCATAAATCTTGCTCCAAATGTTCAAAACAAGGCTAAAAAAAAGTCAACACACTTGATATCCCTGACGGAAATTAAATGTATTAGTAATCTCTAAAGACCATATTCTGCCCCTTGACTTATATTGATATCAGTGCAAATAATTTTAGATATATATTGCTCAATGGGGTTGAAGATAGCAAAATCTGGGCATAAATCAGAATTGATAAAACAGTGTCTGATTTAGCTTTGCATGTGAATGAGCTTTGAATTGGTTTATCAAATGCAAATAAATGACAGTATTCAAGAAAGTGAAAACACATAGGAATCTACTGTACTAGAAAGAAATCTGGAAACAAGAGTGGGCAGGATTATGTTAGTGGGTTTTTTTGCTCTTCATTCATCAGTGCCAATGTTACTATCCCCATAGTCGTAGAAAACAAGATGGGATTGGTGTAAGATGTAGCAGAATGAAGAATAAGCTATTGCTTAGGGCAAATAAATAGGAGCACTGTTATGTAAAGGATTACCTTTCGGTTCTGTTTCTACTTGACTTATGACATCTGGTCTGTGAACCTTAAAATGGTACAACGTTTAGCTCTGATATATTGAAATTATTCTAGTTTACTTACCATGAACATTTTCATAGTGACATTTGGGACAGTTCTTCAAGAATAAACATCATCTTTATACAGTGGTATCGCAAGCATTTTTTGTAAATAGATTATCGTAAATATACTAAGATTTATATGAAAATTTCAGAATTCTAGCAACTTATTTTCCATCATTTTATAGTATTACAAAGTGTCATATAAATCGCTCACTTTTTTCCCTCCCTGCACTATTACATTGTCAGAGCATGCTCTAAAACTGAACACTTGTCGTAATTCATTTCTCACAATTCACATGTTAATTTGATTTAAAAAATTAAAAATGAAAGAGGAAAAAAGGAAATAGTACCTTTTTCTAGAAATATTTGGAACACTTTTAATTAAAACAAATGGATTACTTCTGCCCTATGAAAAACAGGCAACTGATTATCTAGTATTTCAGAATCACAGCTATCTGCATTTACCACATGAAAAACTGAACGTAATTCAAAATTATATTTTTATAATATAAAAGCATTATATAACTAACATACAAGGTAAAATGCGGAAATCAGCTTGTTCAATATTACTAAGACATTTAGAAGATATTTCTAAATGCACAAAACCATTTTATGTATTATCACTTAGTCAAAATGAAGAAAATCTGATTAAGACAGTGATAGCTTAGAAGCTTTACAGTCTTCAAATTGAAGGATAAACAGATATCATTTATTATGTTTTATTAGATTAGTCTCTGAGAAACAGTCATCTTAATAGAATGAAGGCAAAACACAGCTGCTAAGGGTATTACAAATTTCATTCATCAAAAGCTTTACTGTGTCCTAATTTTAATGCTTCTTATGAGGTGAATTACTTCTGCTGTATCATCTGTCTCTGTTCTGAACTAAAAGTTAAAAAACATTCTAACTTAGCAGTATCGTTGTAGTTGTTACGCAAAACTAAAAAAGCAAGTTCTTGGTAATATTTACAATAACGTAGGTGAACCAAGGCACTCATATTTTGAGAGAGGCTTAGGCTAGGGTTCCTACGTGCAATCTTTTTTGTGGCTTTCTAATAGTCATTTTGCTTGCAATGTTTACCAGTTTTTAAGCAGGACTAGGCATAATAGTTCTATAAATATCATGGATTATGTCTTGAATCCTACAGAGCAGCTGTTCATGGCTGTATGAATAATTTACTGATGAATTACACATAGTCCCTTAAACTACTAATTCATATCAGTTTGTTGTAAAGCCTAGAATCTAATACCACATGACACTGACTCAAAGATCATAGGACTTTCTAAAATATTTGGATTGTTTTACTAACTAGGGTCTTTATTTAGGAAAAAGTGACCCAGGGATTATCTTTAATCTTTCATAAACCAAGACACCTGACTACATGACTTGTTCCTACCTTTTGTCTCCAGCTGTGACCTACTAAAAATATTGTAATGCAAGAAAAATAAGTTGAGAACNGCTGGGAGACTTGCCTGCAAAAGGTGTGCTCAAGTGGAGGACCTCCAGCAGCAGGTGGCTGAGCTGCAAGAGGTGGTGAAGAGGCTGTGTAGCATCCGGGAGGCTGAGAAAGAGTTAGATAGCTGGTTCTGAGTGAAGTCAGTGGACCCACAGCCAACCAACCAAAAACTCCCCCACTGGCACACACAGAAGGGGCACAGGGATGGGGGCTGTAATAATGCAGAAGAACTGAAGCTTGCAACGAGAAGGACCAGCAGGAGGAAGAGACTTCCCCCAAAGCCTGAAGTGCCCTTTCAGGACCACTTTGCTGCTCTGCAGACTGAAGAGGAAAGACCAGTCGCATAAGGAGAGGTGCTTGAGCTGAGTACAGCAGCCCGATCTGCTCCCTGTGTAACAACCAGTGCAGCTAAGAAAAGGCAACAGGCAGTAGTAACAGGCAACTCTCTTCAGGGAGGTACAGAGGCACCCATTTGCTGAGCGATGCACTCTCTAGGGAGGTGTGCTGCTTACCAGTGGCTCATATCAGGAGTGTTACCAAGAGGCTATAGTCCCAACTATTATCTGCTGCTGTTGTTTCACGTTGGCACCAGTGATACCACTGGGAGCAGTCTGAAGGGGTATCAAGACGGATTATAGAGCCCTGGGAGTGGTGGTAAGTGACTCTGGAGCACACATAGTTTTTTCATCAGTCCTCCTGGTCAAAGGGAAGGGGGCTGGTAGGGCCAGTGGAATCTGGTGCATCAACAAATAGTTACAGGACTGGTGCCACAGCCAGGGGCTTGGCTACTTAGACCATAGGACTCACTTTGAGAAACCTGGTCTACTGGGGTCTATCTGTCAGACAAGGGGAAGAGCATTTTTGATCAGAGGTTTGCAGTTTTCTCTCTTCATGTTTTGTGACACATTGTATGACTGGGCGGAGAATGGATTGAGAGCAGCCCTGAGGAGAAGGTATTGAGGGTGCTGGTTGATGGGAAGCTCAACGTGACCCAGCAACATGCACTCGCAGCCCAGAAAGCCAACCGTATCCTGGGCTGCGTTAAAAGCAGCATGGCCAGCAGGTCAAGGGAGGTGATTCTGCCCCTCTACTCAGCTCTCATGAGACCCCACCTGAAGTACTGCAACATAAGAAGGACATAGACCTGTTGGAGCAAGTCCAGAGGAGGGCCACGGAGACAGGTTGAGAGAGCTGGGGTTGTTCAGCCTGCAGAAGAGAAGGCTCTGGAGAGACCTTATAGCAGCCTTCCAGTACCTAAAGGGGACCTACAGGAGAGATGGGGAGGGACTCTTTATCAAGGAGTGTAGCAATAGGATGAGGGGTAACAGTTTTAAACTGAAAGAGGGTCGATTTAGATTAGATATTAGGAAGAAATTCTTTACTCTGAGAGTAGTGAGACACTGGAACAGGTTGCCCAGAGGGGTGGTGGATGCCCCTTTCCTGGGAATGTTCAAGGCCAGGCTGGATGGGGCTTTGAGCAACCAGGTCTAGTGGAAGGTGTGCCGGCCCAGGGCAGGGGGGTTGGAACTAAGATGATCTTTAAGGTTCCTTCCAAATCAAAGCATTCTATTATTCTGTGGTTCTTTGAAATAGAATTGTTTGAACAACAATAATAATAATAAAAAAATCAGTTTTAATCACTGTCAAAGTTTAAAGTATGTGAACAGAGTACAACTTTTTTCTTGTTCCACTGACACATGCACACGTTTTAATCCTTTGATGGCCGTATTCTAAGACTTTTCTATAGTTAGGTTATTTTCTCAGATTTCCCCCCTTCCTCCTTCTCCCTCAAGTGAATAACTTAAAGGAAAATTCTCATCTTTGGGAAGGACATGTGTTAGTGAGGAGTAGGTAGTTATATTGCTTTGGCACTTAATATTAAAATCTGAGATGGGAAAAATTGGTTTATATGGAGATTTGTTGAAATGAAAAGAGATTTGCCCATGTCTGTCATTACATCACTATTTGTGCCAAGAAAATAATTGTGATGAAGCATTACCCATGAAGAATACAAAGGACTGAGAAATCATCTGTGTATGTAACTATCTTTCCAATGGTCCATTTGCAATCTCAGTGACATCAGTATTTGGGAAATAGTATTAGTCCGTACTCTTACAGAAAATTTCCCAAAAGAAAAGCAAAATTTGAAAAGATGTCTGTAGTACTTTCAATGCCACAGAATGGTACTGTCCCCTTCTTGCTGTGATGTTTGGATCCAAAATATAAAGCAATATGTTGTATTAGAGAGTGTATTATGTTCACATTTTTTGTTGATGTCATGGTTTATAACAGAGCTAGTTCAAAAAATTGGTTGTTGTTTTCTGGGTTTTGGCTTTCAAAGCATGATTTTTGAAACGAGATATAAAACAGCTTCATTTGCTGTTTGAAGTACAAAAACCAAGGTTGTTTCTTCACTGAAACTTTTCCCAGTTCCTCACATTTTCAGCTCAAAACCCATGGGTTTTTCATTGCTGTGCCTACTTATAGCACCTCTAGTTAATGTATAATATAATAGTTCTTACAGGTTCATGAGAAAATGAGTAATTTGTTAAATTAGCAAATAAATAATATTATGGGTCGTGGTAGTATTGGACTATCTTTGATCTATATATTATCTCCTCTCATTTTGATTCCGTTTGCTCCTGGCCAATAGTTGTGACAGATCTCGCCTGAAGGCTGTAGCAACAGTCTTTAGAGAACTGTTTGATGGGCATGTTTAGTTTTCTATAATCGAAGTCATAAGCCTGCTTCATGTTGATTCTTATCCTGCCTTTTGACCCTGTTACAGGGTTTTGTTTTTTTTTGTTTCCACAGGGTAGATATTTTGGAGCTGTTATGTGTCCTAATCCATGGGGAAAAAAAAAAAAACCAAAACAACCAAAACAACAAAACCAAACCAACAAGCAGCATTCGCAATGTTTTATAAGCACTGAATCAGTTCTGCAGCAGCTTATTTATTAAAGTCTTATGTGCAGTGTTTCTGGTTATTCAGAGCACAGTGAATTCAAAGCCTTAGTTTATGTTTTGGTTGGAAGTTGCAGTATTCCAAATCCTTTCATTCTCAAATTGAAATTAAAATTTTGACCTTTACCAGGTAGAAATAGAAATTGCTTTCTTCTTACAGAAAAGCCAGTAAACTCTGGTTTGCTGAATTTGAATCAAAATGCTTTAGGTGTGGTTTCATTTGACCTTACTTTGCATACAACTTCCTAGTACCTCATGCACACTGCAGATACTGCACACCGATTCGCTACTGTTTTATTTTCTTATTTTATCTGTTATATTTTCTATCTTTAGCTAGATTGAATTTCCACTGGTGTGCTTCGGTTATATATTTATTGGCACACACATATTCAGTTTAAAGGGATACTATGTAAGAATTACTGTTTTGTGGAAAATTGCGATTTCTATGGAATTGATGACTACCCCTGCTGTCTACTAGTAAGTACTATTGGTTTTAGATGACTTAACCGAATGACACAAGCTTTGTTCTGGAGATGTATCCAAGACATGTTATTCATATATCAGAGTAGATGGCTGTAGAGTAGCTCATCATTATTCAAAGATGAATACAGCATTTTTGTCTCATTAGGAATTTAGAAAAAAATGTGGTCGAGGGGACTTCTAAGCCCTAAAATTGCTTCCTGTAAAGACACTGCAGGGATGGGAAAAGGTCTGAAAACTTCATTTCTTTATTATAGCCCAAATCTTTCTAAGTTACTGATTCAGTATAATCTACACCAAATCATGGAATGTTTCTGCCACTAAATGTCTAATTCATCACTGAAAAAGTTCTTTCCTGTGACTTCAATTGGATTTTAATCCACATCTTTCTCACATAAGACCAAAACAGGAGCTTCTTGCTAATCAGAATCTTAAGAACTGAACTTTCCATCTGCCATAGGAAATGGCAGTGTTTATATTGATTATACATTGAGCAACATAAACACAACTCTTGCAAAGCTGTCTTTGGATGAGGAGCGTTTTCAAAAGTGAACATCACTAGACTATGGTATGATGTGATAATATATGCACTAAAATAGAAAAAAAAATGTGGCATACTTTAGGCTGAAGGAATGAGCTTTGAATTTGATATATGATATACTTGAAAAAGCGCTATTGTGCTAAGACCATTTTAAATCTTCATTTCAGATTTTTATCCTGTAAACTTGCTAGCTACTTGTAACACCCTGTAGTACTCACTGATTTTGCTACCAGCTCTTTTTTGATTTGGTGGGATTAAGAAGTTTTCTGAATATTTGCTATTGTTGCATGTTTTGCAAACAGACTTTTAAAGTTGTTGTGATGGTCCTAACGACTTATCTGTAACATATTAGTGGAATTTCTTAATGCATTCTGATTATTTGGGGTCAAAAAAAAATTGTTTTTGTAAAGAAGTTCTTGTGGAGAAGTTTTGGGTTTTTTTAAGGATATTGTTGTGATATTCATGAAATCCAGCTGAAAGGCATTTGGGAACTGAGCATTTTAGTTCAGGCTCAAGAAATTTAGCTTTACAAGATATTTGGCTACTTTCAGCCACACTGAAATGGGCTGGAAGTTCTGCACTTTTAATATCCTCAGAAGGTGTCCAGGTAACTTTTTAATAAGGAGTTAATTCTTTAATAAAGAGCTGGGGAAACAGCTGTGTGACAGTGATGAGGAAAATACATTAACTTCAAGTACAAAAGTACAAAAATGCTGTACATGAAGTGAGACAATTTTAAGGAGCTTGTGCAATTCTAAGACCAGAGGCTGTAAGGAGCTGCATGGGGTAAACATAGTGTAGAGGTGAAAGAGTTGATAAAAGTTGCTGACTGTGTTGGCAAACGTTTTCAGAAGGGGATAATGAAGGTTAGTTTTGTGGGGTATGATTTTTGCTTCTTAAGTGACAAGTAAGGTAAGTAGCCTTTAGAAAGGAAAAGTGCTGAGCACTCAGTGGCTGCCACTGTACAGCTTTGTCGCTTTGACTGGGAGCAGGACCCAGCACTTGAGGGAATCCACCATGCTTTCAGGGGGCCACATTTTCCAGTGTGAAGCTCAAGTATCAACATTGGCACTGTTTTCATCCTTCCCCTAAAATATGGAGAGTAATGAATTCAACTTCTCTGCGAGGAAGCTGCCATCTTCTCAGCCTCAGAATGATTCTGTAGCTTTTTTAAGTAGTCCTTCTTAAAGTAGTCCTTTTTCTGTAGTCCTTTTTAAAGGACTTTGTTATGAGTTTAACCTGGTATTTAATTCTTAAACTAAGACGTTAAATATTTCCTAATATCTCACAGATAAATTGAGATGTAGATTGTCTACCATGTGTCTGCTGTGTAGAAATACCAGAAAAATGTTTATGCATGGTAAAAATTGATGTCATTGGCCTAAATCTGGAGAAACTTGTCCTGGCAGAGTTCGCTATATGTGGCTTGCTAGGTATGGATTCTCTGAATGATGGTTCTTGAGGTGTCTTGGAGTCCTCTGATTTCTTTTCATTTTAAAATGACACAGGATTGTGCCCAGGAAATTTAAGTACGTACCACATTATTATTATTATTAGCTTTTTTACTGATGAGTGTTTGCATCTTATCTATAATAAAAACAATTGCAAATAGCAAGCAATATTGTGATGCAAATTGAATTATGCTAAGCCACTAAAATCATGCACTATTGAGTTAATTTGTCAGGTGTATACACAAAATACAGTTTAGCAATATGTAAATAAGATGATTTGATGGAGTTGAGAGTTGTTAAGAAAGGGATTTCTGAAACTCTTTAAAATTTCTTGACGCTTGGCAGTTATCTCAGTCATGGCATGTTGCAAGGAAGGGGAAGGGTTTGTGGCTTAGAACTTTTTTTTCATATTAGAAAAAAAGATAGCTTGAATATTGTTTAATCTTTGCTGTGAAAACACAGCTCATTATGATGCTATTGTAATTATTTAGTAAAGGTTTTAATTTGTAGAATATGTTGCTATGTGACTATATTTGCAGATATCCTAAAATCAGGACATGGGTAGGCAGGCAATGGGTAGCCTATCTGCTGGCATCCTTTTTAAAGAGGTCTTACAGTACCTGGAGGCAAAGACTGAACCAGCCCTAAGTGTGTGATGCTGGCAGACAGAAACTTGCAGTGTAATGCTTGGCTCCTTCTCACTTCACTTCAGTCAGTTCCCAAAAAGGCCCCATTTAAAGACTTCAGAAATGGAACATGATGTGTGAAAGGCTGGTTGTGATGCAGGTGGAATGTGTCTATGCTGGAGACTGAAAGGTGTTGAGACACATCCAGTAGTGTGTAGTTCTTGTAAAGTGCCTGTCCTGTGTATATCCTGGGCTGGCTGCATATAAGGTATGGCTGTATTTTCCTGGGATGTTTGAGAGGGCTTCAAAGTGTTTCTGATGTATCTGCTAACAGCTAAGCAGCACCTGGCTGAGGTATGTACAGGCCATGCAGGGCTGTGCTCTCTCCCCCTCTGCAAGATGTCAAGATTGCAATTCCAGGTGGAAAGGTGGGTGAGAAAGGAGCAGGTGAATGAAGGGAAGGGGGAGATGGGGCAGAGGAAGGCAAGGCTGAGAGACAGCAAGGCTGAGGGATCTAGACAGCACAGTGAACAGTCAATTAAGCCCTGCAATGGAAGAAGGGTCAGAGGAGATGGGCAAGGGTGATTGGCTCAGGGAAAAAAGTAGAGAGTAACTGACCGCAGTTGTTGAAAAACAGCAAACAAACGAGGAAAAAAAAACACCAAAAAACCCTCCAAACCTCACAAAAAATCCACACACACACCCCTCAAAACAAAGGCCAAACCAAAACCAACCAACCAACACCCCCCAAAAATCCACTCTGAACTTTTCCCCAAATAAAGGGGACCAGAGGATGGTCTTTGTTTTAGATTAACCGGCTGTATCATTTGAGTGGATCAACTGGTTGTGCAAATGTTCTTGCCGAAGTTAATCGAAAGAACATGAATGTCCTCCTGAGCCATCCAGACCAGCATGGGGGCAGTCTATACTTGACTCAGCTCGATAATGGCGTATAAAAACTGAGCAACTAACAATGAAAGGTAGTTCAATGTTATGATGGTGAGCATATAGAAGTTGGTAATGAGAATCACATTTGTATTGTGATTGAACTGTATGTTGCAATTGCTACATTGTGCTTGTATTGTGATTTCAATACCTTGCTGTATCATTCTGTTAAAATCCCATGTAACATCAAATATCTACAAATAAGTACATTTGTATGTATCAAACATTAAACTATTCTCGTGTCAAATATTTAAAAGAACCTGGTCAGAAAGTGTTGGACTTCATCAGGCATGGAGGCTGTTTTATACACAAAGGAAGATAACTGCTGTTCAACTTTTCTGTAACAATGTACTCCTACAAATCGCTTGTGTCTTTTTGAAGATTGTCAGCTCATTGATCAGATTCACTCCATTTGCTCTTATATTACCTTAAATTATATCCATTTTTACCTATTGCTAATCTAGATCAACATTTCATATGTTTATGGAGAGCCTTTCTGAAATCCGTAGCTTAGGCTACATGTTAATCCTTCTCTGAAACACACTAATAACTAGTGAAACATCAATGGAAAAAAAATTCAAACTTGCCAAGTCTGGCCAGTCTTTAGGAATTCCTGAAATTTTTACATGTAACGGAACTGGTGTTTCTTTTTAAACCCATTAAATAGAGCAAATAAGTGCTCATTTTATAGTGGACTCTTCTTGGTTTTATTCAGTATCTTGCTTTCCTGAGAAGTTTCCCGTATTCTTGGTTTTCATTTTGAATACAAACCATACAGTAAACATGGATTTTTATTTTTTTTTTTTCCCCAGCTGCTGTGCAAGGTCTAAAGTAGTCATAAAAGTTTATTCAACACTGCAGCGATACAGGTCAGTGACATATATTAGCCAACTGAAACTTTCTGTTCTGGCTTCTTGCTATGAAAAGGGCTAGTTCTGCAGAGAAGATAGATAGCTACCGACGTTTTTATTCCTCATTTCACTGAGAAAGGAACAGTGACATGAAGAGGAAGAATCAGAAATATATTTTCCACTTGTTTCATTCTTCTAGATAGGATTTCTTTCCAGTACAAGCAGTGAAGCGCTATGGAGAGAGAGAAAAAGAGACTAAAGACTCTCATGGATGGTTATCAGAAATTGTGAGCTCAGATGTTAATATGGCTGACATAATTTGATGGTGTAGCTTAGCTCTGAGTATGAATGACACACAGTTTGAGGCAAATTCTGGAATACTTGTTTCTGAAATGTAATGTGAAAATTCATACTTAATGAACTGACATGGATTTACATGAGAGTTCAGCGTAAATTAAGTAATCTCTTGCTGGAGTGAAACAAGAGTTTATACTTCTACAAAATTAGGATACTATCTTCTGCTCCTGTTTAGAGAAAGGTGTTTAAAATTACAGGATCAAAGCAGGGGAGGAATCTAACCTATTTTCCTTTTTTTTTTTTGCTTTTAAGTTTGTAACAATCTAATTTAAAAAGTTATTTTAAGGCTGTTTATTCAGGTTTTTTTATCAATTTGTATGTAAGCTTTAAAATAATTCAGAATATATGAGCTGTTGGCTCTTTTTAAGGCTGTGTCACACTTCAAATGAACACTAAATTTCATCAAAGAAGTTTAATTTAACTGTAATACCATGGCCTCCTCTTTACCTCCATACAAATGCCAATGTCCACTTTACTTTTGGAATGAAGGCTTTAGACTCTCTCACAGTTTAGCTCCCATTGAAAATCCTGCGAATAAGTCTTCGTCTTGCTAACAGACTGTCACTGGTGGGATGGCTTATACACTTGGCTTTATGATAGCCATGGAAAGACTGAGGAATAGACTCCCTTCTTTCCCAGGTGTTGCTGGTGAGGACGCTGTGTAAAAATGGGGCTTCCCTGACTGTCACAGTTGCTGTTTCTTGCTAGTTGGCACTTATCCAGGCTCTAATTCTAAGATGCAAGTGCTTCAGACCAGGCTTATGATACTGTAAAACTTTTGTTTTGGTGACGTGGGAAGAGAGAAGGGATCTTTCAATTCTTTGTGGCCCAGAAAGCACTAAATCAATTTTGGCTGATGATGAAATCATGAAACCAATGTTAATACAAGCTAATCTGTTTTCAGAGAGATGGAAACTGAAGTGTATTCAATAGCTTCAGATGGTGGGCCCACTCCACTGGAAATAATTGCTGTTTCACTGTAAGAAGGAGGAGCAACCGCATTGAAATTCTGGGTAGTTGTTTGAAAAACAGCATATGCTCTGTTATTTATATCTTATTTAAGCAACTGGTTATGCAAGATGGTTTGCTGTTTGGCTTGTCTCATTTTAACGACAACAGAGAGAGTAGTGTATGCTGAGGTTTTGATGAGCTGTGCTCTAACTGTGTTCTCAGGCTAAAGCTTTTTGTATACATTCTGTGTACATTTACACGAGCTCAGTAGTAGTTACTTTCTAAAGTTATTTTCACTGCAGTTCATTCAGAAATGATCTGTGTAAACTGGTGAGAGCTGACCACCTCTGTTGCTACCAGGCATGAGTTTGATAACTGGTTTAGTCATCTTCTCATGACACATTTTGCCATGTTGATTCCACAGGAGGTTTTTTTTGGAGTCTTCACAAGAGCTTTCTGGAAAAAAATAGGACACTTTTTAGCATGTAAATAATCATTAACAGTGATTATTAGTGGTATTAGTTCACCTTAGATAGCCTTGCTCTGTGAACCAGAGCCCCTGGATGACATAATTTTTATTTTTTTTTAGAATTTTTTTTTTCAATTTGAGTTTTTTCCTCTCTCATCCTGAGCCACATCAGAGGAAACCTTGACAACACGCATGTTGTCATATCCATTCTTGCAGAAAAATCAATGGCAGCATAGGCTAAACTTTAATAGATTGTTTCTTGTTTGTTACGCGCATGAGCTACAGTTATTTTCCATAAGATGTTCTTTTTGTTCTCTTTTTAATGGATTTCCTTTCCTTTCATTTAATTCCTTGTAGCAGCTGATATGTCAATGAGTTGTCCTTTTTATGTGTTTCCGTCACAAGACGAATGGTGGTTATTGCCTGTGAACAATTTTGAATAGGGTAATGCTGAACTGTAAAATCTTCTGTTCACCCCTGGTACTTCTGTTATGACAATTGACTTTTCTAACAGACCCCTGTAATACTAAATGTGTGTCATTAAAGGCCTAAGGAGCTGCTTCTAAATGTGAAGCAGGTAATCAAAGCTCAGCAAGGTCTCTGCAGTCCCAGAGCACTACCCTGTCTTTCCTAGTAGCAGTGTTAGTTAATGACCCTCCTGATAGTTTGCATGTATGATCTGTGAATACCAGTCTTGTGGGATCAGCAAAATTCGGGGCTCTGCTGAAGAAACAGGTAGTAACATGGAATTTGATTGCTTTTTGGTCTGTTTCAAGTGGCAAAAGTGATAAACGTAAGGTCATATCATATATTGGTGTTAACCTGAAGTGATTAATGGATAATCTTGTTATTGTGAGATTTTTACTAAACTTCATTTTACCATGTTCTTGGGACACTGATTTTACTGATTAACTCATAAGGGAAAAGTTCAGAAAGTGAGAAATTTTTCAAAATGTGGTTGAAATAATAATAATAATGATGTGTGTGAGAGGATTTGTTCAAGTGAATGTAAGAACATGACAGTGTGGCAGCTTTTCTCTGCATGAGGGTCATTTTATAAAAAGGAAAAAAAAGTTAAGTATTCCTGAGTTATTATGAGGTGTGGACAAAAGCTAAATCAGTGAAGCATGTCATTTGACTTGTATTGTCTAATGCCTTCCTACTGCAGAACAAGTTATAAAATAAACTTTCATGGGATATTTGATGTTCTTTAGATGGTGTAGGACTTCACCTGCATTATTTTCAAGACCCTCTGTGTCCTGCTTCATATGATGATCAGTCAACTGTTTTCAAATTACAGCAGTAAATTTATTGCCGTATTTTTGCAATATACTCTAACAGAGTGTATTATGAAAAGCGATGAAATAAGGAACTGGTTGTCTTAAACATGGGATCGCTTCCTTAGTGATATAATTACTGAAACCGTTATTCCAGCCATTGGGAACTGACATTATAATATTTGAAATGTAAGCTGAAGTACAGCAAAAGTTTTTTTCAGAATCAAGTTGAGCTGTCTTACTGAAGTATTGAAAGGATTTTATAACTTGAGCTGGGAATTGGGTTAAAGCCAGTTCATGCAGGGGCACATTCAACTTGAGAATGGTTGCTCATCCATGACTAATACTGACTTTAGCCTGTCTTTGAAAGTCTTCAAAAGTGCCGTAGCAGATGCCTTTCAGGACTCTGTTTCCTACTGTTTCATGACAAACCGTTAATACTCAATGACTCTAACTCCTTTTGTTGGCTTTCGTTGATTTTTTTTTTGAAGTTCTGTGTAAAAATATCAGTGTAAATGAGTGCCACAACAGAGCTACACCTTCCCAAGTTGTATTTTACTCACAGCAGATCCAAGAGTCTTATTCTGAGGGAGAGGAATAATGGTGTGAACAATTAGAAGACCCTGTATTGTAAAACTAATAGGGTATATGTTGTGCAGGTGGCTGCTTCTCATCATTAGTTGCCCATTTTGATTAGCCTATGGTTATTTCCTATTTTTAAACTAGGATAATGTTCTCCAGATGTTGCTCCAGATGAATAGAAGGGAAAGAAAGTTATGCCTGAATATCAAATGCCACTGAGGTTCACTTACCAGCTCATTTGAAAAGAGCCAGGCTGAAAGTAAAAATGCTGATTCTTAACTTTCTCAAGATGTTATCTCTATTCTTTTTCTGTTTTGTCCTGTCTTGCCCATTTGCTGTCTAACGGAGCAGTCTGTAACACAATGGCACAACAGAGGAGTTTTGTGATGAGCCAAGCTGCATGCACATTAACCCTGTATCTACTCTCTAGAGAACAGCCATATTGCTGAAATTATTGGGACAAGAAGGAAACACATCTAAATCTCTTTTTCTAAAAAGCTTAACATAATGGAATGAAGCCTGCTGGATCTTCTCTGAGAGCCTATTTTCACTGGCAGAATAGAAAGACTTTTCACAGAGTTTTTGGAGCAAAGTTATTTTGAGTCTTGATCTTCAAAATCTGAAGCGCAGAGTACTGTCTCAGAATTCAGTGACATTTTACTGTGTAAAGATGTGTTGGAGAGAGTGTGCTGATAGATTTCATGAGAAGTTGTAGCTTTGCTGCTTAAGCATGATTAGATTGGAAGATTAGAGAACATCGGTCTTTCTTTTTTGGTGTTGTATACTGCTGTGTGTGTTTAAGGGGCTCTGTGAAGAAGCATAAGATAAAGGCCTTCTATTCTCTGTTTAAATCTGAAGATAACATGAGTCATGGAATAAATGAGCAGTGAGAGAAAGAGATTGACTACAGAAAAGGGGAAGAGAGGACTCTGGAACCTTTCTGTGGTACTATGTACCCACTGTCAGCATAATGTGACATTGGAGGGCTGTTGCACAGCAAACAAGTTGAGATAAGGAAACAGGAATAGTTGCTCAAATGCTGGTAGTGCTTAAGTGCTAAGTAGACCTGTGCTTCATTGCCAGTTTAAACACCAATCTTCAGGTTACCTTGATACCTTTCCAACCTTGATGATTAATAATTGTGAAGAAATTGCATGGGTCAGTATCTAGACCATAGATCTACTTAAATACTAAATGCAACTTAAGTAATATTAGTTTGTTCTGGAGTTGTAGATGTCAGAAATAGCAGCTTTTTCTGGTTTTGTATACTATAGTCATCTTATGCCATTTTGAGTATGGGGACAGATACAAGGCAAGAGCCCTGGGGCAATGGATGTTATTGTGTTTCTGAACTGTCAGCAAGGTGTGAATAAAGGAGCTGTCCTAAAGACACTAATTGGTTTTTGAGACAAGATCAGGAACAGTAAGCAGCCAGGAGGGGGTTGAGGATCTTCTATGTGTGGAAGACAATTTCTGGATCTAATCTAGGGGAGATGATGTAACCTTCTGCCAATCCTAAACTCGTGTGGACCTTGGGAAAAAGAATAGGGATATGAAGGAATACTTCTTGGAGACTGCTGGTTCTACTGACACAAGCTATTCTCTATCACAGCCTTTCACTGCAGCCATTTCTGCCCTATTTCATAGTGTCTGAAGCCCTAGAATATAAAAGTTCTGCTATTCCCCTTTCCTCAACACATAAAGAGGATATTTAATACTGTATTTGATCATGTCAGCTGATAGCAGCATGCAAGAACTGGCTGTTCTAAATGTGTGGTCTGTTTGCACTGATAACAAAGCACTGGTTATATTTAACTGGAGAATAATAATTATGCCATATTTTAAAGCAAACCAAAATTACAGTGCATTCTCAGGAATTTTTGGGGAACGTCAGAAGGTGAGACTTTATACCCAGTATTACTCCTTAGCTTAGCTTCATATATTGTGTGAAATATTCTGCTGCAGGTCCAAATGCAGCAGTAGGATTAATGGATGGGATTGTCCTTGCAGCTAGCAAGTCCTTACTGCAGACTCTGAAGGCAATGTTGCTTTGGCTTGTCTAATCTTTGAAAATGTATTAGTATAAAATTTCTCTTTACGTATGGATTTCAACTTAGAGCACAAACGCGTTGGCAGACTAGAAATGTTTTTAGCTAAAATCAGTTTAGCCCAGCATGAGCAAGGAGCATGTCACTGTGGCCCTGGGGAAGCTTCACAGAATGGCAATTCAACCAGCATCTAGTTTGTTCTGGCCATTTTAGGGTGAATGAAGCATGTCGTTTGTCTGTCTTATGCTTACAGAGAAGCCATTTTTCAAAGTGGTTATAAAACTGAGATCTTTAGTACTTGCAATTTATCCTGGCTTTCTTGGCACTGTCAACAGAAGTACAATTTGACTTTAATATAACATCTTTGTGGTTTGAAAAGCTGCTTTCTGTCTACCTGTGTTTCCTGTTTGGAAACATTTTACATATTTTTATTTCTTGGGCTACAAGTTAGTTGTAATAATGTTGATATGTTATGTGACTTGCAATAAGCTTATTATGTCATTAATTATTATTACTTCTTTGCAATCTAAGTGATTTGCAGAATAGAAGTTAATTTTTCTCTCTTCTCTTTCTTTCCCCTACCCTAAATAACAAATAGGCCATAAGACAAGCACAAGGAACAAAAACTGCAGTGAAAATAACTTCGAAATAACTGAAGTTAGAGACTCCAGAATTAATTTGATGTACAGTATATTTTTGTTTCTAGTAGTTGCCATGCCTATTAAGTTGAGGCTTTTTTCTCTTGCTTTGTCTGATTTCTATATACGTTCCAGAAGTGGATTTTTTTTCTTGACACAAAGGCTTGCTCCTTACGAGCAAATTAAGAAACTAAATTTCTATGAGTTTTTAGGGCATATTCCAGTAGAATAGTGTCACAATTACTCTGAAGTCAATAGAACTAAATAGGGCTTTTTATTAACTCTGGAGTTTCTTGGGTCATGCAAGTACAAAAAGGGGTTATGTACCTGGTGCAGTATCTTGTTAGGTCCCACTGTGAAAAAGTGCAGTGGAATTTCAGTCACTTAAAACTGGTTTTGGTAGTTTGTTTTCCAGTGTATTTTGATATAATCTCGGAAATAACTTCAGATGAAGGCTAAATACCTCTCTATGTGACCAAACAGATACAAGAGCTCTACAAAATTGAACTTTCTAAGGCCGGCGAGAAAGAAATGAGAGCACTGGGAAGATAACTTTGCTAAAAGCACAAAACCCCAAAGTATTAGTGAGGAAAACTCACAAGTATGAATAGCTGCTGTAGGACTAAGGTTTGTCCAGATTTTTCTCTTCTAAAACTTTTTTTTAATAAACATTATTTCCTAGGACCTCATTTTCTTTTGAGATATGAGGACGATTCCCTTTGCATTTAGCTTTTGATAATTCGATTGCAGTTTGAACCAATCCTTTGTGGGAATAGTCCCAACAAGGTAATATAATTGTGCTCGGGTTTTGGACTATTGCTTCAGAGTGGCAGAGCCTTTTTTTGTAAGTGATTTTATGAAGTTGTCATTTCTCTAGGGAATTCTTAATCTGAAAACAAAACATTACTTGTGTTCCATTCTCATTAACTTTGAAGCTACCACCTGCTTTCTATTGAATTAGTAATGTTGCAGATAACGTCTTCATATAAGAAGGGGATGGAGGATGGCTTACAGTGTTACTATACTGTTGCAGTCACGAGGGGAATAGAGGTGTGCATTGGGAAATACCAATTGTTAGTGTTCAGAGAGTGTGTCAGAATGCTATGTTGGAATTCTTTGTCTCTGTTATCAAGTACAAGTCTGAGCACCAGAAATGAGGAAATTGGTAATTGCAGACTCCGAATTATAGGCTTGGGGGGGCTATTTCTCTCACTGGGGTTCTCTGGTGATTTGTAACACGCTAGCTCATATAGGATCGTTTTCTCTCAGTACGGGGGCACCTGTATAAGTTCTGCAGATGCTATTTGATTGATCACTTCTATGCTTGTCACCTCTGCATTTCTTTTGGGATTAGCAGAGATAAACCTGGCAAGAATAGAAACTGCAGCTAAAGGTGAAAAGACATACATGTTTAAAGTCAGTATTGATCATACATAGCCCTTATACTTAGGAAAACTGCCTACAAGCAGAGCATGTAATGAGAGACATTCTCACCACTGATTCCTTTGCATTGTTTGCATTTATTTCTTTTCCCTGTCATGCTGCTCTATTTTCTGCTGGGACAGGGCAGGGCTGTGTTTTGGAAGTTCAGGTGAGTATCCATTGGAATAAGCCATCTCTGCTCCTGCTGTTGCCAAGTAAGCAGAAAGCCAACACAGCAGAGCATGAGCAGAACATGTTCACACATCTCAGTGGTACACATACATTCTTTTGTGCTCTTGCTTCTAGACAGACCACGCCTAGGTAGCAGCGTCTCAAAGGAAAGTGGAAACATAGGGCTCATCTTGCCTTCTCTCTGAGGCAACAAGACAATAAAATCCTTGACTGACTAATAGGCTGGATTTACATTGATTTGGTTATCCATACTATTCCTAGAGGAAATTCATGCTGCTTGGCAGGAAGTGTTTGAGAAATGCTGAAAAATTTCCACAAGTCACTTAGTGCAAGACAAACAGCACCCTGGGATATATTTCATTCTGATCAATATGAAATAGTCTCTAAATTTTATTTTTTTTTTAATCAGGGTCACACTATTAATGCTACTGTGAATACTTTTATTGAAGTGTCTTGATGACAATGAAACTTTAAAATTAGTACTTTATTACTGTAAATTATAGTGGAAGCAGTTGTCTTTTTGGAAGCTGCACTACTTATTTACCCACATTGTGCATGTTTAAATTTAGAATAAAATTTGTAGACAGCTGTGCTCCTGACTGCTAATGTGAAAAATACAAAAGCTGAAACAAACTTTTGAATTGAAAGCCAACTTGTGGTGATCTTATTACAAATGCTATTGAATTTTAAAAATGGGAAGATGATCCAAAAATACCTTTGCACACTTGCTACTCTTTGCACTTTTCTGGTGTTTTCTTTAATTTTTTTTTTCTACTTCACTGCTGTCACCCAGGTAATGATATGGAGGCCTGACTTTTCTCATAGATCAAACAGCTTGATTCTTCTCATACCAGAAGGAGGTAATTTTGTTACACAGCGCTTGTTTTTGAAGACATTAAAAACTGTATGTTGCTCAGAAGGGCCTGCTGGGCAGGGTAATTATCTCCTGCCTGCTATTTAAATAAAGAATGACCATTCAGGACATTCTTCTGGCCCAGAATATAGTTTACCCAAAGGGAAAAACAATTCTAGGGGCCAGAGTGGTAAAGCTGCAATCTCTCATGTATTAATTTTTTGTTCTGCAAGATAGGCTAATATCTAACTATTCCATGCCAATGCTAGCTGTGTGAAATTATACGGTATAACAGAGTCATTTGTTGTGCAGTCTGTCTGATCCCATGGAGTCCCCTTGCTATGCCACCTGAATACCGTCTGGGACCTGGAAGCTTTAAGTGTATTTATGTTTCAGCTATTTTTCTCAAGTTTGGCTGTTCCTACAGTATATCCCTTATGCCTTTTAACCAGTACGTCCCTTACATTCTAATATGGTCAAAATCTTGACCTGATTGTTGTGAAGTTTAAGAGGGTTTGAATACTTTTTATCGAAGTCTTCAAATATTCATGCCAACTTCTGGGAGGAAAATAAACTAAAACCCACCTTCTTTCTAAGCAAGCATGAATGTCTAATTTATCTCTGAGCTACAGATTCGGCACCTGCTGTGTTTTAAGGCGCTTCTCTTTTCTTTGTAAAATACCTCTATTGTTTTTAACTATGCAGGCTTTGTATATTGAAAATGATAAAAGATTTCTAGCATGCTATAGCCCAGCTGAGAATACAATATGAAACAAAATTTACAATACTTAGCAGTAGCTTCAAAAATATCCATGGTTAGTCATCAGCCGCCTGAAAGACAGTAATTATTCCACTCATATCTAGTTAACTTTGGATGGCTTAAAAGAAATCCCAACCCCTTCCTCTTTTTTTTTTTTTAATTTTATTTATTTTTCCTATAGGCTGCACAAAGCCCCTAAATTACACCACAGAAATTATGCAACAGTTAATACAAAACTGATGTTGGAAGCCAAGACTTGCTTTGTGGATGGCTTTGGAAACTTTATATCAGCCTCCAAAGAGGAAGAGTTTAACAATATTTTCTTGCACTTTATATATTCCTTGATTGGTTACTACAGAAAAGCCAATTTGGAGAGTTGGATACCAGAACAAGTAGTAGATACGCATAGAAATGAAACAGTCTGCTGTCTTGGTGTAAGAATTACTGTGCAAACACTTCATAAGCATTATTTAAATGCAGAAAGTAAATAACCCTCCTTGTGAAGAGTATTGGCATTTGTAAACGTATGCAGAAGCACTTAATATTCTGGAGTTATTTACTCCGTCTTTCTTGGCAAGAAGTTTTTTTTACAGTATCTTTGTGATGACTTAAAATACCACTATGCACACTCACCTCTGCTGTTTTATCCACTGAAAACTTGGAGATTTGAGAGCAATAATATTCTACTGTAATGTCGTCAACATTAATGTATCAGATTAAGTTCATAAACAGGAAAAAATTCATGCCTTTATCCTTTTCCACGTAGTATACACATGCATACTCCATGCACATACATCTGATTCTCTCAAAAGAGATCCCAGACAATTGCTAGGAAATTCCTCAAAGGCCTTTGGAGCAATGTATTTTCTATCAGGAAAGCTACTGAATTTAAGAAGCTGAGAGTAGGAAACACTTTTTAATGGTAAGTGACTCTCTTAAATAACGTAGTCCCTGAAAATAAAAAAAAAAAAAAAATTACCAGCTTGAATTTGCAGCCTTTCTTTTCAGTTAGAAAAAAAAAACCAATGGTGCTCGGGACTGGACTTATAGGAGCTAGTCTTCACAAGAGAACAAAACAGAAGTGTCTCATGAAAGATCTGATTTTAGGTTTAAAGGACTGGATTACTAGACATTGTTCATTGCTATGAATAGAGGGACAGACCTTATAAATAGAAAAGTGAAGCTGTTGCCTAGAATCATTACTTAGTTGAATTTGTTTCAGCTCTTGAGCGATTACCTTGATAAAAGCAAAAGCATAATCTTGATACTTTTACATGATTTTATAGGTATTTCAAATTAACTGTTAAACCAAAGGTTCCCCAAGATAGTTGATTTGAAAACTTTAACAAGTTAAACATAAGATCTGTTTCTAAGGATATTTTTGTCTTTCTACTAGTTTTTCTTTGTATGTATGTGTTGGGTGGTATGTTTGATTTATGTGACCTGTGGCTACAATGACTTTATGTTAGATCACCACACTAAGTAAACTGGCAGCCTTTAATGATGACCAGTGAAAGATGCTTACGACAGAAGTGCAAATTTACTAAAAGCAAATGTGTTCCATAGAGGAAATTTTGACCAAAGTACAGAAGTTGTCCTGATGTATTTGTACTATTTTTCCTTAGCAGAAGTACAGAGACATATTTGGAAACTAACTTGTCCTTGCTACCCATCTTAATTCTTTCTCTCAATAATTTAATAATTTAGTGATTTCCATAAATTGACAAGAAAACACCCCATATATATAAGAAAAATATTTTTCTTTATTGGAGATCAATTAAAGCTACTGTACCTCTAATGTTATAGCCTTATCCTGGCTTTGTATTGTGAAATATGGCAGATCTCAAATGATGGCCTTCTCTTAAACCTAATTCTCATGTTTTCAGTTAGTTAAATTGGAGGTGACTTTTTATGTAGAAAAAGGGAGCAAGCTTGCTTGCTAGCAGAAGGAATGCAAGTGTTCTTTGGTTTTAGAGCATTTGAATGTGGCGTGTAATGTCCATTTGTGGAAAGTGAAATGATATGAAAAAAATAAAATGCATTAACTGTGTATACAACAGGACTTCAACCAAATTGTTTCATGAATTAATGCATATAACTTGTAACTTACTGGAGAGTAAGCCTGATCATGGCAGTCATTTTAGTGCCTTCAAAAAAATCCCCCATTGTATTTTTTCATGGTTTCTGAAAAAGCATTTTAAGTAGCATCACTAATTGTTGCTAAATGGTATAGTATTTCGGGAAAGGTCTGGAAAATTATGCCTCCTCCCTCCCCTTCCAGAAGAGAATGATATATCTTCCACTTATTCATGGAAGTTTTCATTAATAAGAAGCGATAACCTTCTTGGATTTTGTAGCTTTTGGCATCTTGCTAATGTGTGACCTCTGTGATCCTATATCCTTCCCATGTTTGTTAGTCTCTGTTCTGCCTTAAAGTTCTGTCCTAATTGGGTGTCTTCCTTCTACTGACATTTCCCTCTGTAAAATTACCTACAGGTATGTCATGAGGGAAATATAAATGCACTGACAGACTGCCTGTTATTTGACAAATGGACACTTCAGAACATATGTCTCTGGTAGAACATTATTGTACTTGGATCATTGAGACAAAAGGCTTGGGCACAAGGTTATCTAAATGTCCTAATGCTACATGACATCTATTGTGTTCCCACACAGGACAAATGAAGTAGTTAAGAATTCAGTACTCATCCACCAGTAGCCTGCAATGCATTTTTATATTTGTGTTTATAATGTCCGTATTCAGGTACCAGCATAAAGATTCATTTGTATTTGTGCTTGTATTTTGCTAGGAACTGCAAAATATGTTTGCTAGGAACATACATATGTTCTTAAAATACAGTGTTGCCTGACCTAATAATGTTTTTCAGTTTCCAAAATCTTTTTTATAAGAAAGAATCCTACGATAAGGTGAAATGGGGACTACAGACTGTGTTAAAATCTATAGATTTTTTTTCTGTTCCAACTTCTATGTTAGAACATTTCTTTGTTTCTTAATATTAAATAAGCCAGTTGTTTTATTTTTTTAAATAATAGCATCAGAAGGCTTAAAGGTGTAAGAGGGAAAAAAAGATAAGAAAACTTGAAATACAGAGACATTTCAAACTAATGCTGTGTCTGCGTATGTCCTATTCCTCAGAGATACATTTGAAGTCAGTGAAGTTAAAACAGGGCTGAGCTTAGCTTTCTCTGTCTTCTCCAATTTGTACTTGGCATGCTGGCATTTAAAGTTCTTTATCTCGTGAATTATGTTTGTATTACATTACCTGGGTCCCATTCTTAATTGCTTATGCAATGTCTGACTACCTTGTTGAATGTTAGGACTTCGTGGAAGCAGTGAATACAACTTGCTCTCTTGGAGTCACAGGCTTTTCCTATTAAGGCAACACAGTTTTGTTTTGCTGAGATACTAATTGAGCTTTCTCTTCCTTAAAATAGTATTAGTGCATAAAGGATTCTGTGTAAAAAATATAAATGTATGAAGAGAAAGGGAGGAGGAAATATTCATGTCATTTCTATGTATGCCTTTTCCATTAAATTTACTTAGGTAGTAAAACAATTTTATTTCAAATATATGGTTTTATCAATTACACAAACATGTTTTGCAGTAAAATTTGAGCTGTTTTATACTGCTGGAACTTCTTTTCTGTTTGGAAGTGACAGATGATCAACAGAACACAGGTTTTACTTGAGGCCATGCAAGTTATATAAATAAAAGTACAAGTATGTGAACACGAAGGTATAGGATAGTATGACTAGGGGCAGAAGCTCTTTGAGTCAACTGTTATCAGCTGTTTATTCCTCTGTCACAAACTATTCTATTACTAGACAGCTTGGACTATGGCTCAAAAGCATCTCTTCACTTGTGATTAGTTAAATACATATTTCATCCTCTTTTGCCATGTTAATAACAAAGATTCCTACCTATTCTTGAAAGCAATCAGTGTTTTATATGTATCTGCAGATTTACTCTGATTTTTCAGTTTTCCTTTTGCCTCTCTTCATTATCTGTTCTGCAGTTTTTGGTACTGAATTGCAAAGCCAAACATGTTTGGTTCCCTGTGGTACAAGTTGCTTACGCTGAATGCATGGAAAATTGGAACTTAATAGTTTCCAGTTTTTAAGGAAAAAGGGGGGTTCCTGCATTACTTACATTTCAATTCTTGGTAACTAGGCATGGGTTGCTCCAAAAAGTTCTTGAGCTTTCATTATAAAAGCTATGTGTATTTTCTAAAGATATACACACACAAAATATTTTTATGCTTCCCTAGAAAATAACCTCTTCAACAATCAAACCAGAGAACTGTTCAAGCTCTTTTCTCCATCCAGAGCTCCTACAAGGAGGATTTACCATTTTGGAATGGAGAGGTCTCTAAGCTACTCTAAGCTGGGCCAAAATAGAAAGATGCAACGTAAACAGAAAAAATGTGCACCATGTTCACAGGGGGAGAACTTCCAACAAGTTACTTTTTTTTTTTTATATTTCTATGGAGCAAAAAAACACCGCAGATGAAGCTTCAGAGATAGGCTGTTGCCTGTGGTGAAAAAGTTGGTTATTTCGGTATGTAATTTATGATTACAGATAAGGGTCTATGCCAAAATGGGACGTGCAGCGGAAAATTGAGGGGAAGATTGCAGATGGGAGAGTGCGATACTTTGAAGCATGGATTGAGTCAGCTCTTGGCTTACTCCTGTACTTCAAACTTTCTCTGGAGTGCAGAACTAATCTGTTAGTGTTTGACATTACAACTAGAACTGCTTCCCTGGAAATTTACAGGGACAGCTAAGTACTGCGTTTCTTTTATTTCCTCCTGTCACTAAAAAAGCAACAAACAAACCCTTCCAACCCACTTTTCTTAGTGGAAGACTGCTTTGTATGAATTTATTAAAAAAAGTTTCTTTCAAGTAATATGTGTGTGCGATCATTATGAATTTACTCCAAAAATAGCAATGAACCTCTTCTATTTGCTTTTCTAGGCCAGTTGTACTCAGTGAAGGACTGGCTGCCTGAGGCAGGTAGGGTCACAGTTGCCAAGCAGATGTATCTGTAGTTGATTATGGCTTGTTTCTGTAAATGTGGCTGCCAGCCCAGTTAATTCACCCTGCATAATTTGAAGTAGAATCCTTAGCATCATTTTGAAGGAGCTTTTTGTCAGCTTAATAAGGTTTATAACATTATCTTACTCAAGAAATCCATGCATACCAGGAGCAAAAAAAACCACCCCTTATTCCTCTTCCAGGGTAGTAATAGCAAGCAAACAGGAAGACTGGATTATAATTAAATAAATTACTTTGACATTGCATTCAAAGGAAAAGTAAAAGGTTTAATGAATTGAGACCTTACACTTAAAATCCATTTTAGAACATCAAATTCCTGTGTGTTGTTACAATGTGGAACAGATGACCTTCTAATTTTCATTGTTTATAGCATAGGGTAGGATTGGTCTGCATATCTGTCACTGAAAGAAATAAATGACACTGCTGTCATTTACCTTGTATTCAGTTATCTCTTGGGAGAAGCAGAGAGGAAGGGAAAATAAAGAAAATTCACAAGCACATACAACCAAATCTGAGTGTGGTTTAAACACTTAACAGTGGAGTAAAATTTGTAGATTAAAACCACAGGTAAAATGTGCTGCACTGACTCAGTGGAAAAGAGTATTTGAAATTTGCCCTCATTGGGATCTGTCTTCCCTTCCTTCTGTGATACGTGATGCAGAGAGAGGCCTGATGTAAATACAGCAGGAGACTGGCAGCATGGCAGGTAAATAGCAGCTGCCTGCCTTTCTGAAGCGTGTCGTGGCATTCAGCAACGTTTCTACAATGCCTAATCTGCAGGCTTGATGTATGTGTCTAGACCTAAACAGGATGAAAGAGGGGAAGGAAATAGTTTACAGGACATCTGCTAATCCATGACACATTCTGTTTGGAGGTCAAAATAATTCACAGCACAGTAGGATTATAGATGCAGCAGCTTTTATGAGCAGGGAGCTCTGTTCTGTGCCAGGTGCTCGCACAGACTCTTCTGTGACAGCAGCATGAGAAAAAGCAGAAGTGTTAGAGAAGCAGCACGTGGCACCAGCAGGTATACTGCTGCTGGCCAGACTTCCACACTCTCTAAAAGATCGCTCACCAAAACTTTCCTTGAGGGTCATGCCTTGTTGCATTCCTTTCTTTTTCCCAGACCAGGATCCCCAGCTCTGGTGCCTAATTCCTGCCAGGCTTCTGTCTCTCCAAATCCATTTGCCTTTTCCTAAACCTGATCTGGTCCTGTATGCTCCAACGGAAAGAAAAGTCCTCAATGTGGCTGAATTCCTGAGCCAGCTTCTGCAGTGTATACAGGCAGGAAGGTGCAGGAGAAATTCATTCCAGAGAAGGTCACAGTGTTGCCTCCACACAACACAATGTCTATTGCTCCTACACTAGGTTTCTTAATACGGATTACTGCTACAGAGAAACTTCTTTCCTGTTGTAGAGAGCAATACTACAGTACACGGAGCCCAGAAAACATCCATCTATTTAAGTGTGCTACGCTTCAACTGCCTGACAGCTGCACATCTCTGATAGCAAGGGTCTTGCCTGCCACAGCTTGATGTTTGGCATCAACTTGAAAGGGTTTGCCTGAGTTATTGCCACCATTTTTTCACTGGGACAGAATGAGAGACAGTGACTCTTCATCCTGGGACTCGGAGTTTTCATGTCTTTTGTCCCCGGTCTAAAGCAAGCTGCTGAGGGACTCGAGGCTGGGAACCTCCTGCCCCACAGACGAACACCCGGGGTGTTGGGTCACTGGGTGTTCTTCAGTCACTCTCATTAAGTGCTCATTATCAAAATACATCAATTCTGTGAAATAGTTTTTAAAAATAAGAAAGAATATCAC